>JADZMA010000887.1:0-28325 GCA_020796225.1 Arion vulgaris
AATGCTAAAACATTTGTTCCATTTTAATGTTTCTCTTAACATTATGCTATCGAGTGTCAAACCTGGATGTGACATCCAAATGATATGGGGAAAACTAGTCACGGCAGAGGCGGAAATATCTACACAGTATGCTGGGAATTATCAAGAAAGATCAGTTTAGAAATGAAGACATCAGGAAAAAGTTGAACAACATAGTGCTGAACTTTATAAAACAAACCTTTAATGGTTCTACCACATAGACAGTTCTACCATGAACGGTTCTACCACATAGACAGTTCTACCATAGCCAGTTCTACCACATAGACAGTTCTACCACACCAAACAGTTTCTACCACATAGACAGTTCTACCACATAGATAGTTACATAGCAGTTCTGCACCATAGGCAGAATCCATCAACAGACAGTATATCTCCAAATGCAATGCTATAGCGGATACAGCGGATCACGAGATGCTGGTTTCTTTCGTAAGCGCTTATACCCGGATAAGGTGCTTTCTTCTGCTATGCGGCGCGTTCAGCAAATTTGCGCCAGGAAGGCTCTCTCTAACCAGCATAGAACTTCCAGAATTCTGACAGAGTGAAACTTGTCTTAACTTTCCACCCTCATAGTTCCTTGTGAAGAAAGTCTTATTCCGTCATCTCTCCATTCTTCAGTCTGATCCTGATACGGGTCCGTCTTCAACACTATCCTTTGGTGGCTGGACGGATGAAGCCTTGGATATGTTAGTTCTGATCGCCTCAAGCCCTAACATCCAGAGTCATTTTGGCACCATCCAGTGTGGCCGTCGGCGCTGTAACACTTGTGTATATAATACAGACCCGCACGGTGTCTTTTCCAAAAGCCACGTTCGTTGTTGAACAGTTTCGTCACGGTCCATGATATTATCTATGCCATTATCTGGCTGGTGCACAGCAAAGGCCTATATTGGGGAAATTGACAGGAACTCGGTGACCGATTACGCCTTACTTGCGATACATGTCTGCGGCCCCTGTAGCTTACATTTCAATGATACTGGCCATTCGGGCTTGCGATATCAGGTCACAGCCATCGATCATGTTCCTCTGATGATCGCGTCGATTCTAACTCTGGAGAATCGGTTGAATTTCTTTGGTACCTTGCGACACATGAGCTCCAATATTACATTCTTATGCTTCTTAAGTACTTTTCTCTTCCCATGCTTTGTAATCTCTATGGGTATATGTTGCATGTATTACATTCTTATGCTTCTTAGTACTTTCTCTTCCCATGCTTTATAATCTATATGGGTATATGTTGCATGTATTCAAGTTATATATTACTAGATGTTTCATTGTTTCTTTTCTATTTCTAGTTTTATGTGTGTTTTTGTGTTACATTTATTTCGTTATTCGTTTTTATTCCAGATTTTCATGAATACGTTGGTATTTGGTCGTCCATTGTGTTTTCATTTCATTTTACATGCTCCTGTTTGTTCGTTTGTGATAAAGGCCTTGTTGGTCGAAACGTTGCTGTTTATCAATCATATTTATGTGTTCCCACATGAAACTATAGTACTTTGTTTATGCGTGTTTTCACTATTTAAGTTTTACTGCAGTCTTCCCCCTATTTCGATATTCGTCGCCATATTGCTGCAGCCTTCGTTGTGACGTAGTGGTAGTTTAATAGTTATATTTATTTGTGTATGTGTTCCGTTTCTACCTCCTTTAGCGTTTAATATCTGTTCTTTGTTTGTATTTCTATTACTATGCCTTCCCTACAGTACGTGTTGAATTTTCTTCGGTCTTCTTATATCTCTCGGTTTCCCTTTAGCCTCCTGCCGACTGATTTGCGTCGGCTCTGCCGTGGTTATGCTATGGTTACCTTTAAAACTCGTTTCTGTTCTCACCGCAATTTTCTCTTTACGTGTCAGCGACTTAGGGTTATTCCTAAAGGCTTTGCTTCTAACTTTCACCCTCGGCAGGCTTGAAACATGCAGGGGCAGCCAGATGTTACAGAAGCTAGAAACCAAATGCGCTGCTTGTGTACGTTGTATTGCTTCTAACGCCATTCTCATCTTCTTTTGTGGACTCCTCCCAGTCCCTACTTCATAAAAAAGCGTCTACAACTTCTCACTTCTAAAGCAATATGTCCTTTACTCCCATATTCGTTTATTATCACATTCTTAACAGACAACTACATGATTATGGCCCTTTTATCACCAACAAAGCAACCTTCTTCGCCTGTGCCTTCTACCACTCCTTCCAATTGTCCACACCACATTTCTCCTCCCCACACAGTGGTTTACATCCCTCAGACCTTCCCTTATCGGACAGCGAAGTGTGTGTTTTAAGTAAGGTCTCCAAGTTTGTTCCTCTCCGACCCACCATTGACCTACTCTACTCTTCAAGATGTGCCATTTTCTGCCATGTACGGCTGGAGATTTCATTTTCAAGAACCAGATTGACACTGACCAATGTCATGACACGAGTATGTTCGCTAAATATTCTACTCGCAAACATGATTGGATCACCCCAACCTGGTGTCAACGCTCTTGATCTCTACATCAAGAATACTTTACACGATATTGGACTGATCCACCCCAAACGTCTAGGGCATTCTATGTCTCGTCGAGTTTCGTGCTATCACACCTCCGTCGACGTATTGTATTGTTATCAAACCCGCCGATAAAGGCGGTGCAATAGTGTTATGGAGCAAAGACTATACCTTCAGGAAGGCCGCAACCAATTACTTGACACCCAATTCTATAAAACTAATTCTTCTGATGTCACACTATCTAACAATAGTAAAGTCCGTACAGTAATTAAGAACTTAATTGCCTCTAACGACCTTCCTACCGGCGCATCATCACTTTGTGTCATCGATAGCTGTTTGGGAAAAACCCCGCCTTTATATGCTCCCAAATTCATAAACTGAACAATCCGGGTAGGCCCATCGTTTCTGCTTGCTCTTGTCCTACGGAACATATCTCCGAATTTCTTGATAGTATCTTCAATCCTATAGTCCCCACACTACCTTCATTCTTGAAAGATACGAACCACACCTTGTCTGTTTTCTCGTCTATTGAGTTGTTGCCTGGCAGGACTTACCGTCTCTTCCTCCTTGATGTGTGCTCATTGTACACCTCCATACCTCATTCCGACGGACTTCAAGCTCCCCAGTTCTTTCTCGACAGGAGAACTAACCCACTTGTCTCCACCTCGGCTCTCCTTCGTCTTGCAGAACTAGTTCTACTCTCAACTCCTTTCAGTTCAATGACCAGTTCTTTGAGCAGATCAGTGGGGTCGCCATGGGTACTAAAATGGGACCCAGTTATGCTTGTCTATTCATGGGTCATCTTGAGCACCTAGTATGGAATTCCTATGATGGCCCTCTTCCGTCTGTGTATCATAGATACATTGATGATTGTATTGGCATTACCGATATGCCTGAAGCCGATTTGTCACGCTTCATTAATTTCATTAATGTCTTCAATCCGGCTATTCGGTTTACATCTCACATCTCTACCTCTTGTGTCAACTTTCTTGACATCACTATCACTATCAGCCTATCCACCATCACTACATCAGTATACTACAAGCCTACTGATGCACATAGTTTCTTCTTTATACCTCTTCCCATTCCCAGGCTTGTCGTGATTCTTTACCATTCTCTCAACTCTTGCGCCTTCGTCGCCTCTGTAGCGGACGACGATTTCCTCGATAGAGCTCACGAGATGCTGGATTTCTTTCGTAGCGCTTATACCCGGATAAGGTGCTTGCTTCTGCTATGCGGCGCGTTCAGCAAATTTCTCGCCAGGAGGCTCTCTCTAACCAGCATAGAACTTCCAATTCTGACAGGGTGAAACTTGTCTTAACTTTCCACCCTCATAGTTCCCTTGTGAAGAAAGTCTTATTCCGTCATCTCTCCATTCTTCAGTCTGATCCTGATACGTTCAATCTTCCAACACTATCCTTTGGTGGCGTACAGACGGGACGAAAGCCTTAAGGATATGTTAGTTCTGATCGCCTCAAGCCTAACATCCAGAGTCATTTTGGCACCATCCAGTGTGGCCGTCGGCGCTGTAACACTTGTGCTTATGTAATACAGACCCGCACGGTGTCTTTTCCAAAACCACGTTCGTTGTTGAAGACAGTTTCACGTGCGAGTCCGTAATATTATCTATGCCATTATCTGCAAGCGGTGCAACAAGGCCTATATTGGGGAAAACCGGCAAGAGACTCAGTGACCGATTCGCCCAACACTTGCGCGATATACGCCAATGCTCTGTGACCCTGTAGCTACCCATTTCAATGATACTGGCCATTCAGGGCTTGCGATGTCCAGGTCACAACCATCCGATCATGTTCCTCTGATGATCGTAGTCGATTTGCTCTGGAGAATCAGTTGATTTCTTTGTATGGTACCTTGCGACCACATGGGCTCAACGTATTACATTCTTATGCTTCTTAGTACTTTCTCTTGTACTTTGTAATCTCTATGGGTATATGTTGCATATTACATTCTTATGCTTCTTAGTACTTTCTCTTGTACTTTATAATCTATGTAGGTATATATGTTGCATGTATTCAAGTTATATATTACTAGATGTTTCATTGTTTCTTTTCTATTTCTAGTTTTTTTGTGTATTTTTGTGTTACATTTATTTCGTTATTCGTTTTATTCCAGATTTTCCTTAGATACGTTGGTATTTGGTCGTCCCATTTGTTTCATTTTAATTTGTCACTCCTGTTTGTTCGTTTGCTTGATAAAGGCCTTGTTGGTCGAAACGTTTGCCATTTATCGTCACTGTTATGTATTTTTGTAAAACTATGAGTACTTTGTTTTGTACGTGTTTCACTATTGATCTAACTAGGAGCACATTTTTTTTGTTTGAAAGATAGTAGAAAGGAGATAACTGTGACTTTGATAATGTCATGAAACAAAATTAAACTATTGCTTTTTAATGGAGTAACTATACAAGAATTGGCATTTATTACAGAATGTGGGCCACGACATACTGAAGATGATGTGGAAATAATCTATAATGAAGAAAAGTGATGTTTAAAGTATCCGTTTGTACTTTTAAAAAATAAAATGTAGTGTCACTGATTGTTTTACGACTTTAAAAATATTCATCAATGTTTTGTTCCGTTTGAAATGTGTTTTCCTGTTTCAAGTTGTCTTAACACTTTACCATAGAGACAGCAATCCCACAGTCCCTATGTTATATGGTATGCTAAAGGGAAGTTTCATATCATTATTATATTGATATAGTTCTGCACAGAAGGAAGATAATACTTATTGATGATTCAAATCAAACATTTGTTGAGTTGTTTGATGATTGTTGGGAGATATGGTCTAACTAAGATATCGAAAAAATAGCTTTGTACAACCTGATGAATGAATGTCAAGCCTTCTAATGAAGAAAGTCATATTCTCTATTTGATGACTTGCTGCTTTATTTTCAATGTATCAAATGATATGTCTTTATAAATAGTATATATGCAAGTAGGTTAATCTGCTAAGACATTATCTATATATAAATATATATATATATATATATATATATATATATATATATATATATATATACACACACATACAATTACACATATACACACAATCCAAACCATACGTCTTCGATGTTTCCACCAAGATTATGAACATTAGGTATGGTACGACAACGTGCAAAATTGTCTTCCTTCGTGGGCATGCTCAGCAGTTGAAGATTAAGATGGCCAAGACATGCGAGAGAATGACGGTTGCCACATCAAAACAAATGTTTCTGTGAACTTTCTGAATGGAAGAGGCACAAAGCAGACCACTGCTCAGATATGGGATGTCTGCAGAGGGGCCTCCAATGAGAACTGTTCTATGATTCCAGAAATGGGATGACTAGCTGATGACAGGTTGGGAAGAAAGCGAGTCATTTCAAAGAGACTCGGTGATGAGCTGAAAAACAAGAGAAAAAAACAGGCTCCGTAGTTGTCCCAGTAAAACACTTGTCTGTCTGTAAAGATGAAAAGCATTGGCCATACATATATATATATTTAATGTATGAAATGGTTTTCTGCTGTGTTGAGTATTTTCTGTATTTGCATATACGTTAATGTGTGAAATAGTTTTTCATGTATTTAGCATGCTTCTGTATTCATACATAACTTAGTATGTGACATTGTTCACCATCTTTTAAGTTGACATCAGTATTTACACAATCTTAGTTTGAGTAATATTTCTTTTCCTGACTATAATCATGTTTTGCTTCAAAGCGTCAGGATAAGAGAAGACATTTCTAACGATAGCTGTGTGTACGATTATTTATATGAGGTATTCCACTGCTTCTGTTATTATTTATATGGTCTTTCTTTTTGCGTGAGCTTTGCTTTGTATTAACTGTAACTTGAAATTGCACCATTTATCTTTGTGGCGCACTGTGTTTGATAAAATCTGCTTATGTTTCCGAATCGTTGAATAATGTCGTTTTGTTAATGAAGATCAGTACTGATGTCTAACCACTACCCCCTTCCCCACACCCAGCCTGATGTTTTCATTTCTAATCCGGTCTCATCTTGACAATTCCAGCACTTCATCTCAATTGTGAAAAGTTTCTTTTATGATTTGATGTCAATATCAGATTTAGCATTGACTGCATCATGACAGGAGAAAGAACGTCTTGTACAATGCTCTTAGTGTCCATGTGATATTACAGTCCTAATTTGCTATTTGTCATATTATATAAATTCTTCATTGATGTCTTACTATATTTTTGTAGCTTTTGCAACCTTACTTTTTAATAGTTGCAATCTTTACTAATATATCTTTTTCTGTATTTAATATTTTTCTGTCTTTACATACATTTTACTTTGTAAAATGTATCTTATCTTAACCATATTTGCTGTGAAGCGCCGTGGGGGGAGTTAGTTTTCTATTTTTGTACCAGGTGTGTTGCGCTTGACGTTGTCGATCATGCTTTAGGAAGGGACTCTGAAGATATCTATCCATCGTGTTTTTGGCCTGCCTCGTGCTATGCGCCCTGACTGTCGATTGTGCGAGCGTGATGGTAATAAATCCGGCGTGATGCTGACCGCATCACCCATCGTGTACCAAACGGTCAATGAAAAAGACAGGCTAACACTGTATTGACCTATATACCACGAAGGTATGAAAGGTTCCTTTACTCCTATGGTAGTAAATGTGGTTCCATTCTCATTAGATGGCTGAATTCGCCCGATTCTTTCTTCGATGTACTAAATGCATGGTATAGTACCAACGATGTGATATTCTCGTTTCTCACTCTATCTCCTTGTAACGTTGACGGCTTTTTCGTAGACATCTTATTCGTACAGTCTGTCATCCTGCCGTAAAGTATACAATTTCCTTTTACGTGTGTCTGTGTACAGTTTTTTAAATTCTATTCTCAGTATTGTTATGTATTTAAGTCTGTTCTTTGCTTGATTTGGTTATATGATCTCTGGTCATGTTAATTAACCAGTATTCCTAAATCAATTTATGATTTAAGGTCCAGTCTAAATTAATTTTTTCTTCTCATTTGCATCTTGTTGTTTTAATCTCCGTTCTGATATTTGACAGCATTTCTGTTACTTATGTATTACATCTTCAAACATCCCAAAACAGTTGATGTATGGCGGGGCAGAGGGGCAGACGTTTAGCAGGTGGACAGAAAAAAACGCTTTAAAGACACTCTTAAAGTGTCTCTGAATGCTTCGATATAGACAATACGTGCTGGGAATCCCTTGCGCAAGATCGCCAAAATGTGGCGCTGTAACAACAAAAGAGGAACCCGAATAGCGAGAATCATCGTATTGTTGAGTCACAGAGAAAACGAGCAGCGCGAAAGACAGAGCACACAACACGCACATGTCTAACCTTGATCATATATGCCCCACCTGTGGTCGGGGATTCTGTTCTAGGATTGGACTCTGCAGTCACCTCCGCACACACCAGAGAGGTGCAACAGTACACATCTGAGATTGTTGTCATCATCGCACGATGGACAGCTATTACAATTACATCTTCATATGTGTTGTATTATTATCATATATATTATGTTCATGAGTTATTCTTTACTTTGATCTTTCTTTATCTTTTTCATCACTTCACCATTCCGAGCCGATATATTGGCTGGCAGTATTTCTAAGAATGACCCAGGAAGCTTGTCTACTGGTTTATTCAGTAAACATTGCTATATAAATTGCCTCAGAAAAGAAAAAATAATTCTAGGTGAAAGGTTAATGAAATGGCTAGAAATAGAATCAAATCACAAAGACATACTATCAAATATTAAACACATATACTATTGAAAATAAATAAAATTTCCATACTAAGACACTATAAGGCAATAGAATACATATATTTCTAAAATTGTGTTCGAATAGATAATCAAACTTGTGTTTGATTAAATTTTATTTCTTCTATTTCTGAAATATTTTTTCAACAAACTTTCGATTTTTTTTAACACTGATTTTTGCAACTAAACAAGATTTCTAAGCTTGTATTGTTATGACTGGACCTCGTGTCTTTTAAAAAAATATGTGTAAATGACGATAACTAACATCGTGTCGACATATAATCTTTATATCTGTAATTAAATATTCATAGATGATGTTTCTTCAGATAAGTGTATATCTACATAGGGGGGGTCAGTACAGTCACTAAACAGTGTCCTAGTTAGGGTAGCAGGTGTTGGTCTATGACGCACGAGATTCTTAAGTATCAGAGATGTAGTCACTATAGGCATTGAATTTCATGGCGAACATCCGGTTTCCTTTTCTTTCATATTTTTCTTCTTACTACGCCATTAAATCTTGTGACTTTTATACTTTTCTGCTGACGTCAATGCCACGGTTGATCTCTGATAGAAACAAAAAAATGTGGGTAAAATACTGACAGCAAACTTGAAGTAGGTCAAAAATAAATTTATGAAACCAATGGCTGGTTCCCCAAAGTATGTCAATTTCCACTCCCATATTTCAAATTTCTTAAAATGACATATTTATTCTTAACAGACTTGCCTTCATGTTTGCAAGAAAGAGATCTACTTTTTTTTCAATATTTTCAGATTTTTTTAAAGGATCAACTAATAAAGTATTATTTTCTGCTTTGATTTCAAATGTATTTGTTATATATTAAATATGCGATTACATTATCACAAATAACAGTTACCAAGAGATACGCGAGGAAAGTTGACACAAATATGTATAATCAAACTAGAAACATACACAGTATTCAAAGTTTGGTTTCGAGCAATTTGAACCAGGCGATACATATATTATCAATGTGGCGTTAGTGTTCAGACTAAAGAGTCTCTGGAATGCTTCGATATAGACACTACGTGCTGGGAATCCCTTGCACAAGATCGCCAAATGTGGCACTGTAACAACACAACAGGTGCTTGCATAGCTGAAAATCGTCGTTTGATTGGGGCACAGAAAACAGGCTGCGCAAAACACAGAACACACAAAACCCAATGTCTAAACTTGATCATGTGGCCCACCTGTGGTAAGGGATTGCGTTCTAGGATTGGACTCTACAGTAACTCCACACACCAAGAGTGTGCAGCAGCCCACGTTTGAAGTGGTTGTCATCATCGCTTTGCGATGGACGACTGTTATTATTATTAGTGTTCAGACAAAATCGAAAGTGTACAGAGCAGTAGAGTTTCGTATGTTGCTGTCTGTGTGTGAAACAAACCTTATACAAACGTCAGGAGAAGAAGCGCGACCATTTCCAACAAGAATTACTCTCTCACAAACAAGAATTACTCTCTCACAAACAAGAATTACTCTCTCACAAACAAGAATTACTCTCTCACAAACAAGAATTACTCTCTCTCACAAACAAGAATTACTCTCTCACAACAAGAATTCTCTCTCACAAACAAGAATTCTCTCTCACAACAAGAATTATTCTCTCACAAACAAGATTACTCTCTCACAAACAAGAATTACTCTCTCTAAGACAAGATTACTCTCTCTAAACAAGAGTTACTCTCTCTACAAGCAATATTACTCTCTCTCACAAACAAAGTCTCTCTCTCACAAGCAATTACTCTCTCTCACAAACAAGAATTGCTCTCTCAAACAAGATTACTCTCTCACAAACAAGAATTACTCTCTCTCACAACAAGATTACTCTCTCAAAAAAATTACTCTCTCTCACAAACAAAATTACTCTCTCTCACAAACAAAATTACTCTCTCACAAACAAGAATTACTCTCTCACAAACAAGATGTAGAAGTAATATGACAACATGCCAGATACTGCTTTTCTTTTTTTCTTTTTCGATCCAGAACACTTGAGCTTTCAGCTCTTCGGCTCAGTGCCACGAACACCGTAAATTTGGAGAGCCTGTGGCTGTTCTGCCAACCCGCGGAATTAAACAGCACTCACAGGGAGCTTGTCACCCGTCGTCCACCACGCTACGAAACGCTCTGGTTTCTTTAAAGATCCGCTGTCACAAATAATCAATATTATTTCTAGGATAATTATTTGGTCTTAGGAGCTTCTATCGGAACTAAAACCAGCTTGTTCTTTTATAGGGATGCATCCCTTGATTCTTTGATTCTATTTGAGAATGATGGTAAGGGTCTATCGTTCTAACTGTACTTGATTCACTCCATAAATCAGACGGATGTTTCCCGAAAGATCAAAATCTTAATGTAGGTGAAATCAGGTTCCTAGTCATATCGGAGACTAGCGATATAGCGGAGAATCCGTTTTGAAGTGGATCATGTAAAAGGACCATTGTCAGGTGAAAACCTATAAGAGAGTGCTGCAAAATATATTGTGAAGCATTTCACTTTTCATTGTATTGTTTCCCATTTTAATCTCTCAAGGGGTCACTGTGTCTAAGTGATTAAGCCCTTTGCCTTGTGAGTCGACGGTCGTGGGTTCGAATCCGGACCGCGTCGTTCTGTTCACGAGTGCAATTTTTCCCAGAGACCCTAGGATTGTTGCTGGAGCTACGAAGTTCGTGCTTTGTGCAATACTCTCGGCAGGTGGCGTGCCATTTCTGAGGAGAGGGACCGAGCCATATGGGGTAAAACCCGTGCAATGAAGCTTTAAAACCCTTAAACCCTAAACCCTTTAAACTTAATCTCCCCATTTCTGACTAGTCAGATCGACATATATGCTCTTCTGACAGCAGATTTCCTCCGTAATCTTTTAATCTATATTCTTCTTTGAGTTTGATTTGGTCTATTGATGTGCTGTCCAACATTTTTGTGTACTGGTTGGTGCGTCTGGCTGATGACTGTGAGGCGCGGAGCCATGCGGCGTTTGCAATAATAATTCAAATAGTAATAATATTAATAATCGAGTGATATTATTAGTGATATTAAAACAAATTAAATAACATTTGAAAAATGTAATCCTAACTTATAATCCTGACGTTTATTTTACAAAGAAATATTGTACTTAAATTTACCATAGTGTGAAATATGACACTGCATATATGTGCATGTTGCAAGTTGAGGAAATATTGGTTCTACGGTGAAAAAGCGAAAACAAATGGGTGGTTCAGGACAGTAGAATGGTTACTCTAAGAAAATGGAATTGTAAACACGATAGACGGTGTTCTCGAGGAATGCTCGACAAAAAATGATGTAATAATATGTTATTCGGAAATTATTTGTTTCCTTTAAAATTCTGATTATCGTTAATGTCGGTGGAGTAACTTGGACGCTGAAATGTGCAACGCCGGCACAACGGAGCCGCGGGGACGCGAGTTTGACATCCCTGGTCTATTATTGTTTTAATTGAGTTTTAAAGCCAAAGTTTACTTCATTGCGCCGGGTTTTTATCCCATATGGCTTGGTCCTCTCCGAAATGGCACGACATCTTCCGAGAGTATTGTACAAACATGAGCTCCGTATCTCGGCAGCAATCCTAGGGGCCTCTGGGAAAATGCACTAATGAACAGAACGGATTTGAACCCACGACTTTCGACTCATAAGGCAAGAGATTAAATATTTGGCACAGAGACCCCGAATTGTATTGTTGGTATGATGTATTGTTGTTGGTATGATATATTGTTGTTGGTATGATGTATTGTTGGTATGAAATATTGTTGTTGGTATGATGTATTGTTGTTGGTATGATATATTGTTGGTATGATGTATTGTTGTTGGTATGATGTATTGTTGGTATGATGTATTGTTGGTATGATGTATTATTGTTGGTATGATGTATTGCTGTTGGTATGATGTATTGTTGTTGGTATGAGGTATTGTTGTTGGTATGAGGTGTTGTTGGTATGATGTATTGTTGTTGGTATGATGTATTGTTGTTGGTATGATGTATTGTTGGTATGATGTATTGTTGGTATGATGTTTTGCTGTTGGTATGATGTAGTATTTTTGGTATGATGTATTGCTGTTGGTATGAGGTAGTGTTGTTGGTATGATGTATTGTTGTTGGTATGATGTATTGTTGTTGGTATGATGTATTGTTGTTGGTATGATATATTGTTGGTATGATATATTGTTGTTGGTAGGATATATTGTTGTTGGTAGGATATATTGTTGTTGGTATGATGTATTGTTGTTGGTAGGATATATTGTTGGTATGATGTATTGTTGTTGGTATGATATATTGCTGGTATGATGTATTGTTGTTGGTATGATATATTGTTGGTATGATGTATTGTTGTTGGTATGATGTATTGTTGTTGGTAGGATATATTGTTGGTATGATGTATTGTTGTTGGTATGATATATTGCTGGTATGATGTATTGTTGTTGGTATGATGTATTGTTGTTGGTATGATGTATTGTTGGTATGATGTATTGTTGTTGGTATGATATATTGTTGGTATGATGTATTGTTGGTATGATGTATTGTTGGTATGATGTATTGTTGTTGGTATGATGTGTTGTTGGTATGATGTATTGTTGTTGGTATGATGTGTTGTTGGTATGATGTATTGTTAGTATGATGTATTGTTGGTATGATGTATTGTTGTTGGTATGATGTATTGTTGGTATGATGTATTGTTGTTGGTATGATATATTGTTGTTGGTATGATGTATTGTTGTTGGTATGATGTGTTGTTGGTATGATGTATTGTTGGTATGATGTATTGTTGTTGGTATGATATATTGTTGGTATGATGTATTGTTGGTATGATGTATTGTTGGTATGATGTATTGTTGTTGGTATGAGGTATTGTTGGAATGATGTATTGTTGTTGGTATGAGGTATTGTTGGTATGATGTATTGTTGTTGGTATGATGTATTGTTGGTAGGATCTATTGTTGGTATAATGTATTGTAAGTTTCATCCTCCTTCTTTCCTAAATACATTCAAGAAACCAACTTTTTTCGACCTTTCGACCTAGCCTGTTGAAAACATCGGAAACAATCCAAGTTGTAAGTGGTATTGTATTGCCCAGGCGCACTAGATCGCCACTCCGCACTAGATCGCTACTCCGCATTAGAGCGCCACTCTGCAGTAGAGCGTCTCTATGGTGTTTATATTAATGTAACCAAGGCAAGTAATGCCTCACAAAAGGACAATGAATAATCAGTTTTTAAATTTCCTTTATTTAAAATTAAATTTGTAAGTTGTAGCTGTGGATATGAACAAGACATAATGGTGGCTCAGTGACTAAGTGGTTTCTCCGTTGCATTGCGTTCGTGATTTGCGTTGGTTGTAGGTTTGAATTCTGACAGCGTCGACGTAATGTAGACGGTGCTTATTCCCGGATATCCCTAGATTTGTTGCTTGGTCTGGGGAGTTCATGCTTTTCAAATAATATTCTCGGTAATTGCTTGCCTTTTGGGCAAAGGGACGGAGTCATATGGGAAGCTCACACCAGTGAAGTCGATCCTTCATATTTAGACGTCTTTTTAAATATCATTTTAAAAAAATAGTTATTAGCTAATGAATCTACCTCGCCCGCGTGCCCAGCGTGTTCGTGCGCGCTGGACTACAGGTGACTAGTCCTCTGTAGTGCGGGTTCAACTCCGCGGACTGGCAGAAAAGCTACAGGTTCCCCAGATTTACGGTGTTCGTGGCACCGGGATGAGTTACGATGTCCATGACACCGAGCCGAAGAGCTTCTGGATCGGAAGGAAAAAAATGAATCTACCTCATAGTACATTGGGACCAATAGCTGCTCAGCAATCTTCAGCATTTGTCAAACAGTACGAGTGTTGCCGGAGCTCAGAGGGAGCAAGAATAGTAACACTGCGACTACAATGCCTGTCGTAAGAGGCAACTGGGGTAGAGGTCTAGAGAAGGTACTCTAGTAAATAAAAAGCGTCGCAGAAATCGGATGTGTGGCCTACTTGTAGGCGCATAACTGGTACAATGTACAATCGTCTTTATGCTCGGATCACATACAAATCACAAAGTGGTTAACAAGTGATCGATATGGAGCGTTCGAAGAAGAAGCAGTCAAATAGTGCACATATTCACAAGTCATTTGTTTATTTCTACAATAAACTCATTATTCAGCATTTAAGAGACTATGTATACCGACGGTAAAACAGGTTTATTTCTTTACTTGGAATCTAAATTGCAAGTACATCTAATGTCTGAGTAAGGCTTACTGATTGGCGAGAAACACTGGTAATAAGGAAAGCAAGGAACACGCAAAAATCAAGTCAAATAATCAAGTCAAATGCGCCATATTATGCGCCATGATTACGCGCCATGATTACGCCTGAATTCATAGTGGACACACACACGAGAAAAAACATGTTTATACTAAAAACTTCTGGTTCTTTAACTCCTAGGACCAATCTTATTCGATAAATGTCTGGTTCCAATTTCTATAAACTGCACATAGGAAGTGACACGAGTGCAGGTACACAGATTATATATTATATAGATTATAGATACACATATTATATATTATATGAATTATAGATACACAGATTACCAGTTTTATAGCTGCTATTTTTAATAATATTTGTTGTCAGTTATTTGTTCCAACAAATTTGTTTTATTGATCTGGTATTCACAAATATGTTTTCCTGATATACTGTACGATGTTGGACTTCAAAATTACAGTCGACCCTCGCCTGTGCTATATAGTTGGTGCACTGCCGTTAAGACATTCTTGTGGTGCGGAAGGGAGATCAAAGCACTCGTAATAATCTCCCAAAGTACAATACGGAGGACCATTTTAAGCAATCATTTAATCTAGTTCAGAGATAGTCTATGCGCTCAATAAGTCGACAGTTTCCAAAGTGAGTTTGTCCACTGCGATCCAGAGTTGACAATTTCCAAAGTGTGCTTATACATTTGTAATCTATGATCAAGAGTTGACAGCATGTCCAACCCTGATCATTTATGCTAACTAGTTTAGGGGATCGCGTTCTAGGATTGAACCATACAATCACATCCGCACTAGCAAGAAAGATGCAACAACACAGGTCTCAGGATGTTGCCCTTATCGCTTGCAGTGGACAACTATTATCTCTGCAATCTACAAGTTCAAGCTCCCTGTGTGTGCGGTTCAATTTCGCGGGCTAGCAGAAAGCCATGTTCTCCAGATTTACGGTGTTCGTGGTACCGAACCGAAGGGTTACGATGTCCATGGCACCGAGCAGAAGAGCTGAAAGCTCAGAATGCTTCTGGATCGAAAACAAAATAATAGTCTACAAGTTGACAGTTTCATAAATGTGCCTGGCGTGTATTGCTTTTGAATACAGTTAATGTTATAATTACGGACATACATAGCATCGGAACATATTGGTTTTCTGATCTATCTATTCTATGTCCATGTTTTGCCTTTCGGCGTGAGACCGAAATAAGATGTATCTAGAGCTAACCTCTTTATGCGCCTCGTACACGATGGAATTTATTGCAGCGGATATTCCATCGATCCACCTGTTCGTGGTCGTCCTCTGATTCTGTTGCAGTTGTATCTAGCGCTAGATCCCATTAGATCCCCATGTGTACTCAGTTTTTCTAGATATCATATTTATAGTCACTGCAACCGATATGTGTGCATTCATGGAGAAATCATCTCCGACCATTCCACATAATGCTATTAGTGTAGATACTAAATCTCCGACCATTCCACATAATGCTAATAGTGTAGATACTAACATCTCCGACCATTCCCATAATGCTATTAGTGTAGATACTAACATCTCGACCATTCCCATAATGCTATTAGTGTAGATACTAACATCTCCGACCATTCCACATAATGCTATTAGTGTAGATACTAACATCTCAGACCATTCCACATAATGCTATTAGTGTAGATACTAACATCTCCGACCATTCCACATAATGCTATTAGTGTAGATACTAACATCTCCGACCATTCCACATAATGCTATTAGTGTAGATACTAACATCTCCGACCATTCCACATAATGCTATTAGTGTAGATACTAACATCTCCGACCATTCCACATAATGCTATTAGTGTAGATACTAACATCTCCGACCATTCCAAATAATGCTATTAGTGTAGATACTAACATCTCCGACCATTCCACATAATGCTATTAGTGTAGATACTAACATCTCCGACCATTCCACATAATGCTATTAGTGTAGATACTAACATCTCCGACCATTCCACATAATGCTATTAGTGTAGATACTAACATCTCCGACCATTCCACATAATGCTATTAGTGTAGATACTAACATCTCCCACCATTCCAAATGCTATTAGTGTAGATCTAACATCTCCGACCATTCCACATAATGCCTATTAGTGTAGATACTAACATCTCCAAAACCCTTCCACATAATGCTATTAGTGTAGATACTAACATCTCCGACCATTCCAATAATGCTATTAGTGTAGATCTAACATCTCCGACCATTCCACATAATGCTATTAGTGTAGATACTAACATCTCGACCATTCACATAATGCTATTAGTGTGATACTAACATCTCCGACCATTCCACATAATGCTATTAGTGTATATACTAACATCTCCGACCATTCCACATAATGCTATTAGTGTAGATACTAACATCTCCGACCATTCCAATAATGTAATTGGGGTAGATACTAACATCTCCGACCATTCCCCATAATGCTATTAGTGTAGATATAACATCTCCGACCATTCACATAATGCTATTAGTGTAGATACTAACATCTCCGACCATTCCAAATAATGCTATTAGTGTAGATACTAACATCTCCGACCATTCCACATAATGCTATTAGTGTAGATACTAACATCTCAGACCATTCCACATAATGCTATTAGTGTAGATACTAACATCTCCGACCATTCCACATAATGCTATTAGTGTAGATACTAACATCTCAGACCATTCCACATAATGCTATTAGTGTAGATACTAACATCTCCGACCATTCCACATAATGCTATTAGTGTAGATACTAACATCTCCGACCATTCCACATAATGCTATTAGTGTAGATACTAACATCTCCGACCATTCCACATAATGCTATTAGTGTAGATACTAACATCTCCGACCATTCCACATAATGCTATTAGTGAGATACTAACATCTCCGACCATTCCACATAATGCTATTAGTGTAGATACTAACATCTCCGACCATTCCACATAATGCTATTAGTGTAGATACTAACATCTCCGACCATTCCACATAATGCTATTAGTGTAGATACTAACATCTCCGACCATTCCACATAATGCTATTAGTGTAGATACTAACATCTCCGACCATTCCACATAATGCTATTAGTGTAGATACTAACATCTCCGACCATTCCACATAATGCTATTAGTGTAGATACTAACATCTCCGACCATTCCACATAATGCTATTAGTGTAGATACTAACATCTCCGACCATTCCACATAATGCTATTAGTGTAGATACTAACATCTCCGACCATTCCACATAATGCTATTAGTGTAGATACTAACATCTCCGACCATTCCACATAATGCTATTAGTGTAGATACTAACATCTCCGACCATTCCACATAATGCTATTAGTGTAGATACTAACATCTCCGACCATTCCACATAATGCTATTAGTGTGAAAACTAACATCTCCGATATTCCACATAATGCTATTAGTGTAGATACTAACATCTCCGCCATTCCACATAATGCTGTTAGTGTAGATACTAACATCTCCGACCATTCCACATAATGCTATTAGTGTAGATACTAACATCTCCGACCATTCCACTAATGCTATTAGTGTACATACTAACATCTCCGACCATTCCCATAATGCTATTGGGGTAGATACTAACATCTCCGACCATTCCACATAATCTATTAGTGTAGATACTAACATCTCCGACCATTCCACATAATGCTATTAGTGTAGATACTAACATCTCCGACCATTCCATAATGCATTAGTGTAGATACTAACATCTCGACCATTCCACATAATGCTATTAGTGTAGATACTAACATCTCCGACCATTCCACATAATGCTATTAGTGTAGATACTAACATCTCCGACCATTCCACATAATGCTATTAGTGTAGATACTAACATCTCCGACCATTCCACATAATGCTATTAGTGTGAAACTAACATCTCCGACCATTCCACATAATGCTATTAGTGTAGATACTAACATCTCCGACCATTCCACATAATGCTATTAGTGTAGATCTAACATCTCGACCATTCCACATGCTATTAGTGTAGATACTAACATCTCCGACCATTCCACATAATGCTATTAGTGTAGATACTAACATCTCCGACCATTCCACATAATCTATTAGTGTAAAATACTAACATCTCGACCATTCCACATAATGCTATTAGTGTAGATACTAACTCTCCGACCATTCCAAAAATGCTATTAGTGTAGATACTAACATCTCCGACCATTCCACATAATGCTATTAGTGTAGATACAACATCTCCGACCATTCCACATAATGCTATTAGTGTAGATACTAACATCTCGACCATTCCCATAATGCTATTAGTGTAGATACTAACATCTCGCCATTCACATAATGCTTTAGTGTAGATACTAACATCTCCCACCATTCCACATAATGCTATTAGTGTAATACTAACATCTCCGACCATTCCAATAATGCTATTAGTGTAGATACTAACATCTCCGACCATTCCACATAATGCTATTAGTGTAGATACTAACATCTCCGACCATTCCACATAATGCTATTAGTGTAGATACTAACATCTCCGACCATTCCACATAATGCTATTAGTGTAGATACTAACATCTCCGACCATTCCACATAATGCTATTAGTGTAGATACTAACATCTCCGACCATTCCACATAATGCTATTAGTGTAGATACTAACATCTCCGACCATTCCACATAATGCTATTATTGTAGATACTAACATCTCCGACCATTCCACATAATGCTATTAGTGTAGATACTAACATCTCCGACCATTCCACATAATGCTATTAGTGTAGATACTAACATCTCCGACCATTCCACATAATGCTATTAGTGTAGATACTAACATATCCGACCATTCCACATAATGCTATTAGTGTAGATACTAACATCTCCGACCATTCCACATAATGCTATTAGTGTAGATACTAACATCTCCGACCATTCCAAATAATGCTATTAGTGTAGATACTAACATCTCCGACCATTCCCCATAATGCATTAGTGTAGATACTAACATCTCCGACCATTCCACATAATGCTATTAGTGTAGATACTAACATCTCCGACCATTCCACATAATGCTATTATGTAGATACCCAACATCTCCACCATTCCACATAATGCTATTAGTGTAGATACTAACATCTCCGACCATTCCACATAATGCTATTAGTGTAGATACTAACATCTCCGACCATTCCACATAATGCTATTAGTGTAGATACTAACATCTCCGACCATTCCACATAATGCTATTAGTGTAGATACTAACATCTCAGACCATTCCACATAATGCTATTAGTGTAGATACTAACATCTCCGACCATTCCACATAATGCTATTAGTGTAGATACTTAACATCTCGACCATTCCACATAATGCTATTAGTGTAGATACTAACATCTCCGACCATTCCACATAATGCTATTAGTGTAGATACTAACATCTCCGACCATTCCACATAATGCTATTAGTGTAGATACTAAATCTCCGACCATTCCCCATAATGCTATTAGTGTAGATACTAACATCTCCGACCATTCCACATAATGCTATTAGTGTAGATACTAACATCTCGACCATTCCATAATGCTATTAGTGTAGATACTAACATCTCCGACCATTCCACATAATGCTATTAGTGTAGATACTAACATCTCCGACCATTCCACATAATGCTATTAGTGTAGATACTAACATCTCCGACCATTCCACATAATGCTATTAGGGGTAGATACTAACATCTCCGACCATTCCACATAATGCTATTAGTGTAGATACTAACATCTCCGACCATTCCACATAATGCTATTAGTGTAGATACTAACATCTCCGACCATTCCACATAATGCTATTAGTGTAGATACTAACATCTCCGACCATTCCACATAATGCTATTAGTGTAGATACTAACATCTCCGACCATTCCACATAATGCTATTAGTGTACATACTAACATCTCCGACCATTCCACATAATGCTATTAGTGTATATACTAACATCTCCGACCATTCCACATAATGCTATTAGTGTAGATACTAACATCTCCGACCATTCCACATAATGCTATTAGTGTAGATACTAACATCTCCGACCATTCCACATAATGCTATTAGTGTAGATACTAACATCTCCGACCATTCCACATAATGCTATTAGTGTAGATACTAACATCTCCGACCATTCCACATAATGCTATTAGTGTAGATACTAACATCTCCGACCATTCCACATAATGCTATTAGTGTAGATACTAACATCTCCGACCATTCCACATAATGCTATTAGTGTAGATACTAACATCTCCGACCATTCCACATAATGCTATTATGAGATACTAACATCTCCGACCATTCACATAATGCTATTAGTGTAGATACTAACATCTCCGACCATTCCACATAATGCTATTAGTTAGAAAACTAAACATCTCCGACCATTCCACATAAAAGCTATTAGTGTAGATACTAACATCTCCGACATTCCACATAATGCTATTAGTGTAGATACTAACATCTCCGACCATTCCACATAATGCTATTAGTGTAGATACTAACATCTCCGACCATTCCACCTAATGCTATTAGTGTAGATACTAACATCTCCGACCATTCCACATAATGCTATTAGTGTAGATACTAACATCTCCGACCATTCCACATAATGCTATTAGTGTAGATACTAACATCTCCGACCATTCCACATAATGCTATTAGTGTAGATACTAACATCTCCGACCATTCCACATAATGCTATTAGTTTAGATACTAACATCTCCGACCATTCCACATAATGCTATTAGTGTAGATACTAACATCTCCGACCATTCCACATAATGCTATTAGTGTAGATACTAACATCTCCGACCATTCCACATAATGCTATTAGTGTAGATACTAACATCTCCGACCATTCCACATAATGCTATTAGTGTGAGATACCAACATCTCCGACCATTCCACATAATGCTATTAGTGTAGATACTAACATTCGACCATTCACATAATGCTATTAGTGTAGATACTAACATCTCTGACCATTCCACATAATGCTATTATTGCATACTAACACTGACTACAGTGTGAGATACTAACATCTCCGACCATTCCACATAATGCTATTAGTGTAGATACTAACATCTCCGACCATTCAACATAATGCTATTAGTGTAGATACTAACATCTCCGACCATTCCACATAATGCTATTAGTGTAGATACTAACATCTCCGACCATACCACATAATGCTATTACAGTTGTGAATCAACATTCACCATTCCATAATGCTATTAGTGTAGATACTAACATCTCCGACCATTCCACATAATGCTATTAGGTGTAGATACTAACATCTCCGACCATTTCCATAATCAATGTGATCTACATTCGCATCATAAGTATTAGTGTAGATACTAACATCTCGACCATTCCACATAATGCTATTAGTGTAGATACTAACATCTCCGACCATTCAACATAATGCTATTAGTGTAGACTAACTCCTTTCTAAGATACTAACATCTCCGACCATTCCACATAATGCTAGTGTAATTGAATATAAGCAAAAAATCCGACCATTTCATGTGTATCTCGAATTAATCTTTTCTAACATCTCCGACCATTCCACATAATGCTATTAGTGTAGATACTAACATCTCCGACCATTCCACATAATGCTATTATGTAGATACTAAATCTCCGACCATTCCACATAATGCTTAGGTGTAGATACTAACATCTCCGACCATTCCACATAATGCTATTAGTGTAGATACTAACATCTCCGACCATTCCACATAATGCTATGTAATGTGCTGTAGATACTAACATCTCGACCATTCCACATAATGCTATTAGTGTAGATAGCTAACATCTCCGACCATTCCACATAATGCTATTAGTGTAGATACTAACATCTCCGACAATTCCACATAATGCTATTAGTGTAGATACTAACATCTCCGACCATTCCACATAATTACTGCCATTTAATGGTGTAGATACTAACATCTCCGACCATTCCACATAATGCTATTAGGTAGTAGATCACTAACATTCCGATCTATATGCCATCCATAATGCTATTAGTGTAGATACTAACATCTCGAAACTAGCCCCGTCATAATGCTATTAGTGTAGATACTAACATCTCCACTAACATGCTATTGGTGTAGAATGACCATTCACATAATGCTTTAGAATACTAACATCCGACCATTCCACATAATGCTATATGTGTGTAGATAGTTAGACATCTCCGACTATTCCACATAATGCTATTAGTGTAGATACTAACATTCCACATAATGCTATTAGTGTAGATACTAACATTCCACATAATGCTATTAGTGTAGATCCACTCCACATTCCACATAATGCTATTAGTGAGATACTAACATCTCCGACTATTCCACATAATGCTATTAGTGTAGATACTAACATTCCACATAATGCTATTAGTGTATCTCAAATTACATAATGCTATTAGTGTAGATACTAACATTCCACATAATGCTATTAGTGAGATACTAATTGACCATTCCACATAATGCTATTAGTGTAGATACTAACATTCCACATAATGCTATTAGTGTAGATATATAAAGCATGTGATCAACTTCCACATCTTGAGCTCACTGCATGAGAATAATTATACAAGTGTTCTTACATGTAAGATGTTAAATACAAGTGTTCTTACATGTAAGATGTTAAATATACAAGTGTTCTTACATGTAAGATGTTAAATATACAAGTGATGCTACTGTAGTATGATATATATATACAAGTGTTGTTACTGTAGTATGATATGTATATATACAAGTGATGTTACTGTAGCATGATATATATATACAAGTGATGCTACTGTAGTATGATATATATATACAAGTGTTGTTACTGTAGTATGATATATATACAGTGTTGTTATTGTAGTATGATATATATATATATACAAGTGTTGCTATTGTAGTATGATATATATATATACAAGTGTTGTTATTGTAGTAGATATATATATATATACAAGTGTTGTTACTGAGTATGATATATATATAAAAGGGGTTTTTTGTATTTTAATATATATATATATATATGACAAATGGGAACTGATAAAACTATTTAAAATGAAAAACTAATAAAAAAGTACTTGTTTAAAAAATAAAAAAACAATGACAATACCCCCAACTTTCCCAAAAAGGGATTTTATCAACCCGATAAAAAGGGAAAAATTTCCAACACACTACATAAGAAAACGATAGAGATACCAAGGTAAAAAAATGAAAATCTGTGACAAAAAAGAATAAAAATAAATGAAAAAAAATACTGGTGGAAAAAGAAGAAAACAATTTTAAAAAGGGGAAATATATAACTTATATACATTTAAATATAAACATATAGAATATAGAGCAAAAGAAAAAAAGTACAAGAAGCATGGGAATGAGGGTTTGTCCTGAGGTGGAAAAACCCCAATGCCAGAAAATGACTACTATATCAGGAACATCGGATGGTGAAACCCTGGACGCCGATCCCAAATGGTCAGTTCAATAAAATGAGGGCTCAGTTCATGGGCATTGGCTTTCTGTAAGGTTAAAAGGGTCACTAAACATGTAGCAATTTTTTGGTTTAGGGGTTTTCCCCAATGATTTTACGAAAAAACACATATCAAAAACCTAGTACAATAATTTTTTAAATAAAAAGTCAAACAAAAAATGAATATTTGGAAAAATTTTTTTTGAGACCAAAAAAGATAGTAGATCAAAAAAAATGTCTAAATAATTTGTTTTGTCGAAAATGGATAACAATGAATATACACCTGATGAAGAGAAAAATAAATACCGTTTGAACCTCTGAAATATTATGTATGGTTTGGGGCATATAGAAATACAGGAATTTTTATTTCAAAACGTGCTTTTTTTGTGCATATGTTCTTTTTAGCACCAGGTCTGTGCGGGTTATGAGGTATTTTAACTAGGTAATGGATTCTGACGTTGAATAATTTTGCAGCTCCGTTGATGACGGTACTTTGATAAAGTGATATTTCTGTATAACTTTGGGAAAGGGGTCTCTGGATAGGGTTTTTGATTTAAACCCTTTGTCCTCAAATTTTTTGATCGAAGTGCCTGCAAAAACCCCACTTAGCTCTTTTCCCCATACATATGTCTTTGGCGACTGTTTGCTCCTTTCATGTTTTTCGAGCACCACACCTCTGCATCTATTATACAAACATTTTTCTTTTGGGGTCTTCCTTGGTCTTTCAAAACCGTTCAACCTAACGGAGATGTTGGGAATTCTACCTTTCATACGAAATGTTGCTCAGAGATCACTTGATTGAGAGAAAAGTGTAAAATAAAATTGTTGCTTTCAAATCACTGTTTGTTTCCCCCTGTGGTGCCAGGGCCCGAAAGGGAAAAGCAAAAATAGCCGATGAGCTTCAAGGCATGCCGTAAAGGCGACTTTTTACACCTCGGAAACCCCGTAGTAAATAAAAGCATCGCGAAATCGGTTTGCGGGCCCTCGGGGTACATAACTAAAAAAATTTTGAATAGCTCTTAGACTCAGATCACATACAAACCCCGGGAGTTTTAAATAAGTGGTCGAGGGGGCCTCAAAAAAAAATTTTCTTGTTATCCTTATTCCAAACATATAAAATATGTTTAAACCCCCATCTGAACAGTGTTGTGTAAGCGGGGTGTATGAACGCAATTTATTGCAAAATGATTTCTTCTTTTTCCCCTTTATTTTTTAAAGGTGTTGGGAGGGGGGGGGGACACCGTAGTGATCTTTGTGGGTTGTTTAAGGGCCTTTTATAAGCTGATATTCATGTTCGAAGGCTGTTTTTGACCGTTGCCTATTTTTTGCGTGGTTTTCCCTCTTGCTTTGTACCATAATATTTTCTCTAGGGGCCCCTGTGGTCATCCGGGAATTCTGGCAGGTGTCAAAACTTTAATCTGTTGTTTTTTTATGAATGGCAGACGGTTTCGCCCAGTCTTTTCTATTTTCATTTTAATTGTGTCTTTATTGTCACACCTGCGCTCTTCAAGACCCCCTTTCTCTGTCGTTATGATTTTCCGCTCATTAGATGCTGTTATTGGCCATGTTTGACACTGGTAACATAATGTTGGAAAAACGCCTATGATTTGCTTTAGTTGTTGCGGTTCTCTTTATGTGACAACAGTGGTGTTAACTGTCCCAGAAAGGTTATTTTTGAAACGATTGCTGATTTCCTATCGATACTTCCATCTGTTGGAAAATTTCTCCAAAGTATTCGGCCCAATTGTTTTTTCTTTCCGTTCTGGTTTTTGTAAGACTTTCTGGTTGTCACTTATTGCCATTTTCTCTTCTTTATTAATTTATTTTTTTATTTACTCCCACCCTTGTGGGAAATAACTCCCAAAGGTTGAAGTAGATAAAAGGGTATAATTAAGATTAGTTGTCATTCGCATTTTTTGCATTCCCCCCCCATTGCGACCTCTCCTTTCTCTCATGTCTCTCCCTTCGGATGAAAATGCGTTATGCTCGTTTTCCTTTTTTCCCCATCATTGTAAATATTCATTGATTCAACCAATTGATTTTGTCATTTTGTTTTAAATTCTTCTAACTACGACACAAAGGGTTATACCACTGTCGGCTTGCTAGGCCTGTCCCAGTGACTTGAAATTTCCCCGTGGGGGGAAGGTACTAGCTATCACATTCAGGCTGAATACACAAATTTATCCAAAGAAAACTGAAATCGATTCGGTTAGAGGCCGGAAATTAAAAACCCGCTTCCCCAAAACTTTACCGGAAGGACAATTTAAAGGATTGTTTTCCCAATATGAAGGCCAAACCGGGCCTGACAACAAAAGATGAAGAAAAATAGTCACAACAGAGATGAAGTGTCTACGCAGAATGCTGGGGCAAAAGAGACCGGTTTAAAATGAAGACATCAGGAAAAAAATGGGTCAAATCAGTACTAGACTTACAAAAACAAATTAAATGGTTCGGTCCCAAAATTCCATCAGACAGCACCCCAAAAAGGGAATGTGCCCGATACAATGGGGGGCAAAGCAAAAAAGGGCCCCGCAAAAAAATGGGCCCCCAGAGAAACAGGGCGCGAAAGGGCTATCTACAAAACGCATACTAGGGGGTTTTTTAAATCTCTTCCTGACCTGACGCTGGAGGTACAGGATTCGAGAAAGAAGAAGAAGAAGTTATTTTAAATATCAAGAGTTTTTGTGCCTTTATAATTATGTTTCTGTTGAATCGATCCAGCGATTTAAACAATTTGGGGTTGTACAAGTAGAATTGGACGCATGAAGGGGGGGGTGAGGAGTGTTTAATCAGCGAGCCACTTGAAACCCTCAGAGCATATCCGATATATGTTGGGAAAACTGAGCACCATGGGTTTTTTGGGGAAAGCGTGGTTTAAATAACCAAAAAAACAATAATTTTTGTCTCAAAAATGGAAAATCACATCGATTTACTAAACAATTATGCTTTTTTATTTACAATTTAAAGGGATATTTCTCTCTTCCTTTCAATTGCTTAGACTGATGTCGATCTCCTCTTTTCCTGTTGTTTTTGGGGCTCGGTCCTCCGTACTTTCATTTTAAATTTAATATTTTCCCTTTGGTTTGTTTCTGGGTTTTCATGGGGGTCTTGAGGGCTTTGCCCATGTCCGCCTGCTCGCAGTGTCGACTAGGTCAAATTTTAATTTTTTTCTGGGACCCGGGGGCTGATGGCCCTTGCGGAAGGGGAATAGCCTTGTTTGCTGGACAGACTATAGTACACTTTTGGCCTGTGTTGGGGGGGTCGGGGAACGTCTCTCCCAAACGCCACCAAATTTTTTTCCTTCTTCAGCGCGGCAACGCCCATCTGCCGGCTAGCCTGTCTGCCCTTCGTTTCTCTTTTGTTGCAGGTGATGGGGTCACTGTGTGACGGGGCGTTTGAAAAGAGGTGTAATCCCCCCGGGTCGCGCCGTTTGCTTCCGCGGGGGGGTGCCCCAACGGGGGTCAATGAACATCAACTTTCTTTTTGCGGCGCTGTTTTCATGATCATTTCGAGGCTATTCAGTGCCCTGTCTGCCCGGTAGTTGTTTGAGTTTATTTATCGACTTTTTTCACTTTCGGGGGGCCCCTTTTCCCCCCTTCCAAATAACGATTTTTTGCCGATCCGTCGGTACATGTTGGTCCCCGCCCCTTTGGGAATTTTCGCTATTAAACTTTTGTAACCTTTTTTTTCCAATTTGTTTGAGGCATTTTTGTATGCCCATTGCTTTCTTAACTCTGGGATCTTGGGCTCCCCTGTGGGGTTTTTATTAGGCAGACCAAAAAACAAGGCAGTGGGCACCCTTTTAAATTCGATGTTGGTGGCATAGAATACAAGACGTGGCCAGTCCTTTAACGGGAGCTGTTGGGTACGTAATACAAAGGGGGGTCAATCACTTTAATTTGTGCTGTTGGGACATAGAATACAAAGGGAGTGGTCATCACTTTAAAATTTTAGTTGTTGGGACAGTAATACAAGGCAGTTAATCCCTTAATTGTTTGGTGACTTAGAAGAATGGAAGGTTTGAAATTTTTAAGAAGAAGTAATTTTTACTAATATATGTATGAAAAGGGATGAAAGGGTTTAAGAAAAAGGGGGACCCTGAAACGAAAGAACTTTCGAGAGAGGGGAAACGGTCTCAGTTCCTGGGGGGATTGGGCGGTTGCCCCGGGTGAAGGATTGAATACTTTCAGGCCCCATGTAAAAAACGGTACGAGAGGAATTATTATTATTATTTTTATATTTTGGT
>JADZMA010000888.1:0-28308 GCA_020796225.1 Arion vulgaris
TAAAAAGAAGAGAGAAGGCGCTGGCCATCAGCAGTGCTATTATTATAAACTATTTCGATCAGACAACCTAAGGCAGACCACTGTTTTCAGTGAAACATATACAAGGGAAAAAAGAAGAAAACTTCAAATACTGTGAATTTGAAATCAAACCATATGTTTACATCCTTAGTAGATATGAATATTGCTTATTGAACTCTTCACCATTACAATAATTGAATATTATGTTTCTTTAACTATTTTTGTTCTTACAATCTAAATATTTAGTACAACTGATAAAACAGTTGAAAATTGCTTAGCATAGGAAGTGAATGTCATGTCTTATGTCACAATAATCTCAAACAGTATTGATTAAATAGTTAAATTTATTTGTTTGTCACGACCTATCCTATGTATATAGTTTGATATTATGACAAAATGTGAGAAACTCCCAAAGTTAACCCTCTTATTCCCAGCCCTCAAAAAAACTTGCTACTGAAACCCCACAGGGAAATAACTCCACAACAATGAGAAGTGTTTGTGAAATAAAATTCATAACAAATTCAAATTTTAATCAATATTGATTATTTAATGTCCAATGTACTGTCATTATAGTTATTCGATGTGTAGGTGGGATATATTTATTCTATACACTCCCTGTGAGTAACCTACCCATTTTCGGCCAAGTGATGGACTATGGATACTGGTTTACGATAGGTTACCCTAGAGTCATAGCGCAGCTTTTTAACGACAAGGAATGTCCATCCTAATTCAAAAGTCTGTAGCAGTAGGGAGGCGGATGAATCAAAATGATCAACGGCTCACAAGCAACACAGCAAGTGTGGGGCACACATGAGGCGCTTTCAGGACATCCAAATGATTTGCGGCGGGCCCCTGCGTGGAAGTTGGGACTTCACCACGTGCAACCAAAGGCGTAGCAATGAAACAAAAACATCCATCTGAAGATAAACAATACATGAAAACAAGAAAAAGACACATTCGTTTTGCAACATGGAATTAAAACCTTACCCCAAAGAAGGAAAACTAGACAATTTAATACTAGAGACAACAGATATGAAGGTAGATATTATGGGAGAAACAAGAGGGAAAGGCAGGGATACACAAGAAGAGATGATTATATATTTATACATTCAGGAGGAGAACATCATGAGCGAGGGTAGGTATGCTAATAAAAAGAAATAAAAAAATACATCAGTGGTTATTGAATATTGACAGAATGATTTTTTTAAAGATCAGAGAAAAGCCATTCGATATAGAATTATCCAAACATACGCTCCAACATCAGACCATACAGATGAAGAAATCAAAAAATATTATGAAGATTTACAACAAATTCTCAAACAAGTAAAGACAACTGACATACTAATTATAATGGGCGTTTGAATTCAAAATTGGCAAAGGCAAATACAAGAACATTGTAGGACAATCGGGACTAGGAACAAGGAATGAACGAGGAGATAGGCTTATCCAGTTCTGTGAAAAAAATAACATGGTTATATAAACTTTTTACCAACAAGAATCTAGGAGATTATCCCATGGAAAAGCCGGAGATGAAAAAGGAACCAGATAGATTTCATCATGATTAGGAACAGATTTAAAAAATAATGTAATGAACACCAAAACATATCCAGGAGCAGATATAAATTCTGATCATAATCCAGTGATGATCAAACTAAATATAAAACTAAAAAGATAGACCAACCAACAAAAAGAACCACAAAAGATATATCAGCACTTAAACAATCAGAGATAACAACAGAAATATTGTGTGAGTAAAGAACAAATACGAATGCCTAATGACAGAGTGCTAGAACAATACAGAAGAAAAAATCCTGAAGAAAAAGTAGCCAATAAATGGGATTGCTTAAAACAGAGTATACAAACTGCAACAAAAACCTGCTGTAAAAAGAATCATGGAAAAATCAAATGTGGATGACTGATGAAATCTTAGAAAAATGACAGGAACAAAAGAAAGCAAGAACACCCCAAGTATACAATTTTAGACAACGAAATACGCACATGTGCAGAACCACAAAAGTAAACTGGTTGAAACAAAATGCAGGGAAATAGAAGATATGGCAGAAAAACACAGGACTAGAGATATGCACAGAGAAATAAGACAAATGACAAGTAAGAAAAATACTGTAAAAGTGGAGGATGTATCAAAAACAACAACAACCAACTTTGTTTGATAAAACAAGAAATATTGACAAGATGGACAGAATATTAAACGGGTCTATTTGATGATCAAAGAAGCAGTAAACACAGTATAAAGTGCAATGACAGCCAAAGAATATTAAAATCTGAAGTTGTAGGCAATCGAAACAAGGAAGCGAGAAGGCTGCAGGATTGGGGCAATATTCTGTGGAAATGTTAACCTCCTTAAGGATTTTGGTATTTCAACCATTACAGATTTGTGCAATGATAATATAACACAGGATATATACCAAGAGACTTGAAGACATCAGTATTCATACCACTCCTCAAAAAGCCCAAAGCACAGGAGTGCACAGACTATAGGACAATTAGCCTGATGAGCCACATAACAAAAAAACTACTCAAGATCATACACGAAAGAATTAAAAACAAGATAGACATAGAAGAACAGTTTGGCTTTAGAAAGAACAGAGGAACAAGAGGGGCAATACTTTGTATAAGACTACTCGCTGACAAGTATATAGAAGTGCAAAAGAGTATCTACTTGTGTTTCATTGATTATAGCAAAGCTTTGACAGAGTCCCAAAATGAAAAGCTAATCATATGTCTACAAGAAATAGGCCTAGATGGGGGTGATATCAGACTAATAAGTAACATATACTGGGAACAGACAGCAATAATAAAAAATGAAAATAGCTACTCTCATACATGACATAAAGAGAAATGAGACAAGGATCATACTGTCACAAGCCTTTTAAACATCTACACAAGGAAAATCTTCAAACAACTAGAGGGAATGCCAGGACTCAAGATCAATGGAAAAATAATAAATAACAAGATATGCAGATGACACAGTATTGGTAGCAGAAAATGAACAAGATCTACAAAAATTAGTGGACCAATTGGACAGAACTAGCAAGAATATGGATTGACATTAACATACAGAAAACAAAAACTATGGTAATCAACAAAGGAAATGGAAAAACCTAAAATGAATATAAAAATACATGGAGAATTACTACATCAAGTAAAAAGCTTCTCATATCTCGGTCAGATGATAACAGATGATGGCAGATGTATAACTGAAATTAAAAGAGAATAGGAATGGCCAAGGATAATTTCAATAGTATGAGAAAGTTATTGACATCCAAACAAATCACAAACAGGCTAAAAATTAGAATGATCAAATGCTATATATATCCTATATTAATGTATGGCTCGAAACATGGACAATGAGACAACAGTTAGAAGACAAATTGATGCATTTGAGATGTGGATATATAGAAGAATACAGAGTTTCATGGACAGAAAAACAGACAAATAAACAAGTTTTAGGAAAACTAGGCATGAAGAAACAATTATTAAGAGAAATAAAATTCAGACAAGTAAAGTATTTTGGGCACATAAAAGGCATGACACCATGATAAAACATTTACTAGAGGGGGAAAGTTGAGGGGAGAAGAGCAAGAGGAAGACCGAGAGATAAGTGGGAGGAAACTTTAAGAAATGGACGAGTTACAGTCTGGCAGTGTGCAACACCAAGCGAAGACAGAGGATGCTGGAGATTCATTGCAGCCAACCTTGATGTGAGAGCGGCACCTGATGATGATGATGATGATGAATGTACAGGTAAATGGACAAGGTACTATGTTATGAACATACATTTTATTAATATCATGTAAGTTGCATGAGAAAAATTATACAAGTGAAGAAATAAAATTTGATGACAATACCCAAAGTATGCTTTGCTTATGTATATTCATTTTGTTGCTCATAAATGTCTAAATGAAAGGCTGCAAAGCAGTTTCCCTTACAGAGGTTGACTTTACAGGTAGGACAGCCATTACTGGTTTCCACACACCTTCCTGATGCAGTTCTCAGCTTCATTTTCGAACACCAACTGCATACTCGTTTTCTGCCAAACATCCGAGTCGGTTGATGGTCAACCTGAACTGGGTTTATCAGTCCAGTAGCAGCTGCTTGCTGTCTTGCCTTCAGAAGTCTGCTTGTTTGACAGGACATGGGCCTTTCATACAGTCAAGGCGGAGTTCAGGTGGCTGAGAACTTTTCCCCAGGCTGCCGTGAGACCTGTTCTTTTATACAAGATGTGCGCATTTATTGTTGCAGTTTGGATGAGGAACCAAAGCAGACATCTCCACCACTTTCTGCTTCTTCTTCCTACAGGGTAGTACCGAAGCTGATCATGTGATCAACCCTCCCATACCTTTATTATATGTGTGTACAGGTGTTGGAAGGTCAACAGTGACCCTGCCACCTACAGTCCGTCTTTGCGTTGTGGTCATTGTAGGTTGACAGTTTGTTGACAGAACAGTCACAGAGCGCTTATCCTGCCAGAAACAGGCCACTAAATTTCCAATTTGTCTCATCTGATATTCAGATTTTTTGAGCTTAAATGTTTTGAAGTCAATAGGCCATCCCTTACGATTGGGCGATGTTGGAGCAGCAGTATGTCTGCCGAGATAGAAGATCTTCAGCTAATTTGATGCTGGAGAAAAACTTATCAAAATAAAAATGATGTTTGTCAAGTAGGGCTGTCAATTGTAGTGACAACATGGTGCCCCTATACATCTTTCATCTGTATTGTGGACTTTCCTGTGTAAACTTCGAAGTTATGCAGGTATCCAGAATGTGGATCAGCCACTACCAAATTTTATTCCCCACGGAGAGGTTTATTTTTGATATACTGTTTAAAATGAAGCCTTCAGTAAAAGCAACCATGGCCTCATCAATACTTATATCTTGTTCAGGCCTTAATAGTTCTCTAGACCTGAACAAAATTAGATCAAACAGAGGTCTGACCTTCCAAATTGCATCATATCCATCTTGTCCTTGAGGAATGCATTTGGAATTGTCACTGAGATGCAAATATTTGCTTATACTTTCAAATCTATTTCTTGAAATAATATTTGACTGAGGCACATTTACTATAGTCTGTCCATTAATTCGTGAGCACGTTTGAAATTGATTTTCTAAAAAACTACCTGTTGGATCTCAGTGATTTTTGCATGCAGCCTTAGAATATCCATGGCGCTAAAATAAAGCTAACCAGTAGTCCATAGATCTAGGATTTTGCACATCATGAATTCCTTTGATCTTTAATGAAAATTGCAAATCTGGGGCTCAAATTTGTTTTACAGTATCCTAGAATTTGTCCATTCAATTCTATTCATAGGTGTATCTCCATATTAACTTATAGGTCAAGAATTAAGTGTGTTGCCCTTTATGTGCAATGTGAACTTGGATACAATATCAACAGTTAGTCCTCCTTCGGCCCACCAGACCCCAGGGTGTCTTACTTCACCAAATTGTATGATGGTAGACGCATTTGGATATGAAATGTATACGTTGCTATTTCTCAGTCTGTAATCAAAATTTGATTTGTATCATCCGAATCTGGCGATTCTGAGGTTGATAATTGTTACTGGCTGGACAAATTGTAATCCATCTCGTGCCAGTACTAAATCTTCCTCTGGGAGCACATTTCACACACTTCCCAGAACTCATGTCTATCATTGAAAGGACTCACGTGTAGAACCAACATCACACTTTTTAAACGTCCTGTTCTGTTCGACAACTTCCCCTTTTTACTTTAGCCCAGACAGCTCTCCGGATTGAGCATGTTTAGGGAGGTAATCGAAAAGACGTGGGGCCCGTATTCCCAATGATTTTGTCAATATGAAACATTTGCGGTTGTCATCTCACCAGGTGCAACCTCGGGTTTCAAATATGTATCATCAACCCACATTTTCCTTACAAGCAAAGTCCTAATTTGATCTTTTGTATTTGATGCAGTTGGTATTTGTTTTCCCGCTGATCTGCGTTGTGATGGGATGCATTATCCATTCCCAAGCATCATGGTCTGTTTAGAATTGGGAGAATCTTTTCCATCCAGTGCCGAAAATATTCCATTCATTTCTGTGTGGTAGTCCCTACCGTCGGTACTTTGATTGGGGAAAATAAGCCCAGCGTCATGGACAAGACCTTCTTCACACTCTGCATGTGTTAGTAAAATCGCTGGCCTTTGCTGCTTGGTATTTTTTTTCTGTTCCGTCTACAGTTGCCATTCTTGCATTGGTGTGGTGAGCATTGACCCAGAGATCGTCCAAATATACAATATCATAGCCTTGCCTCCGCCCTCACGGATCTCTTAAAGTTTTTATTCGGCAGCAATTATATGTGGCTTTTCACAAATAATATTCCTGCCGCCTATATTTTTCTAAAAATTGAACCAGGGCTCTTCAATTTTCATAAGTACTTTTAGAAATGTCTTGCTGCAATCTGATTGCAGTTTAATTTCATTTTCCCTAGAAGTCAAGTTGATTTGTCGCAAACTTTTTCAAGAGCCCCCGTCTTATAAATTTTCATGTCAAAGTCATCAATTTTCTTTTCCTTCCTTGCTTGACATTAGTGCACTTTGTGTCCTGTTTAATCCATCGAAAAATTCTCTATTCAGACCAAAGCGCCATCAGCGTTTCTCAGGGTTATGAATATCGCAATATAGATGACCTCTCTTGATTCCCCTCCGAAGTGTTGGTATATAAAAAACCTTCTGCATTGTTATAAATGTCACTTCAGACTCATTATGAATGTGATATCAATGTCAGTTTTGATCCCAAACAATATGATACAATAGCTTCATACAAATAGCGCTCGCCTACTACTAAAAAACGGTACCCCAATAAGCTCATGCTTTCCGCTTTCAAGTCGACTGGGTTGGGGTGCAATTCGTGAAACTCACGATATTTCAATGTTACCATAATGTATTTTTTAGAACAACGCGTCTGTGTACAGTAAATCTGTTACTATTGTGTACAATCCGGTGAGGTTGATTTTAATTAAACCTGAAGAAGAAATATTTCAAACTACATCAAATTTTCTTGGAAAAAATATTTCTCTAGGTCATGGATTTCTGGGCTGCTTGAAAAAAATCACTGAGACCCAACAGGTAGTTTTAGAAAAATCAATTTCAACGTGCTCACGAATTAATGGAGACTATAGTTCATCTTTAGACCAAAACATTCTGTAGGTAGGTAACTGATGAATTCCAAACATATAGTTTACATACAGAAAAATCTTCATATCGGGAAGAAACAGGTTTCCATTTAGGATCTGCTTTTCAAAATTTTCAAATCAAATAAGCATTAGTTTGATCACCAGTCCTGAAAAATGTATCCGGTAAAAATAGCGATAGGTAATCAATGGAAATTACATTGAATCTATATCAATGTCATTTACAGGACCAGTATCCTCAATAAAAGGCTCAATATTGATGCCGTCCAGCTGTTGTGACCATACTCTATCACCACTAGAACATGGCTGGGGGGGTGGGATGATGGGGAGTGGCGTTGTCCCGTCATCGATATTACATCGTCGTAATTGCTAATACTAGTATTAGTATTGTCGGCTATCTGCGAAATCTTGAATCAATTCTTCCCCAATATCTGATTCATTGTCGATCTCGCAATTTTCATCAACAAATTCCCCATCATCTGAATCAAATTTATCTTCATCTTGGAATAAGTTTTGTAGAAAATTGAAGCCATTTTAAAAAAATTATAACTTCTATCCGAAACGCGTTTGAAACTTCTAGTGAAAGCATTACCCGCCATTCACCGGTAGTGTCACGTAGTAATTAACGTGTCTATTCGCATGGAAAGATATAAAAAATCATAAAAAAAGGTATATACCCGGGGATGGCAGCCCGTTGGGTTATACGATAACAGCCATTCGGCTATAGAATAAGAGGGTTAAATAGATAAACTTGACAATTGTGTAGGGCGATTTGAACTAGTCCATAGTCTAGGTAAAAGCAAAGAAACCCATTTTCATCCAAGAACATACTGGGAAATATTGTTAAGCCAGCATTTTCATTGGCTGGCACATGAAGGGTGATGGTTAACATCACACCAACATCATCTATTTCCCCAGTGCTTTCTGATACATAAGTGAGGCTGAGGCGGCTGTAAATAATTCCACTCCTACTGTGGAACTGAACCTGTGCCGCCATGGTCTAGACATGCCCAGTTAGTCCCGGAAAAAAATTGCAAAAATTACATTACATATTTAGTATCTGAGAGTATTTTTCCTTTATGAATTTCAATTCTCCATTGACCACTGAATCTAGTAAAAAAAATAAAATATATTAATAAATTACCTGGACTCTCGTTGTTCCTAGACTTAAAGGTAGAGATGTAAGTCCAATAGCAGGTGGATTTGCTGCAGGAAGGAAAAAGCAACACTGGGGATGTTTGGAGGGACAAAAGGGGTACTGGTGGTGTTTGGGAGGTTTGGGCATTGGGAATGAGCTGGTGCCATTGGAGGTAATACACATTGCTGCTCATTGCATTGAAAACTGACTGTGTGCTTTTGATAACTGTACTAGTTCCACCTAATGTTGGCAGAGCAAGTCCAGGTGGTGCCTGGAGAGGGTCAAATTAAGTATTATAAAGGATTACTAAACGTGCTTATAGATTAACAATGGACATATAAAATGCTAGGAACAGATAAAAATGGCCAGCAAATTTTTTCAACAATTGTAATCTATTGATCAGCATAAAGCCTGACTTATATGATATATTTGTCAGTATATGTAGTATTAAATAGTTTTATCTTCAATCTTCTTCTTCAAACACTCCATATCGACCACTTGTTAACCACTCTGAGTGATTTGTATGTGATCTGAGCCTAAGAGCGATTGTACATTTGTCAGTTATCACCTCAAGTAGACCAGCACATCCGATTTTGCGTGCTTTTTTCTAGGGTAGCACCCTAGGTTCTACATCAATCGCCTCTTCGGCATGCCTTGGAGTTCAGTGGTACTATACTTTCTTCCCTTGCTTGTCCTCAGCACCATATTCAATCAAGAGACTTCAATCTATATTGTTCTTTTCTTCACAAACCATAATAAAGAATAGTTATACTCGAAAAAATTCCAATGATTGGAAATAAAACATTCAATTAATCCTTTGCAAAAGTATATAATTTACAAAATAAACTTCAAATTGAAACTTACCAAAACCTTTTTGAGGCATCCTTTCTGTAGGTTTTCAGTGATAGCTCAGCAGCCACCGCTGATGCTTTTGGCATGGCTGGAAGGAGGAACAGAGGAGCAAAAGCTGTATCAGGTGGTGTGATTCCCTACACAGAAATAAAGACAATGATGTTAGAACTACAGTAAATTTTCGCTCCTGTAATATTTAACAGAAGATATAAAAAAGACAACTAGTAACTAGTTGAACTACAAAAAGCTATGATAAGACAAATATAACAGACACTTATAACATGTAAAACATCACAATGGAAACCAAAGTGGGGTAACAAAAATCTAATTGAAGTAGTAATTTTGATCTAGAGATACAGAAAAATAATTATCCTATGAAATAGCAAATCAGTTTTTAAAAGTCTAAGTAAAATATGAAACTCAAAGTAATATAAATTTAAAACCAAATGACAAATTTTCAATTCTAGTGATGTATCCTAATATATGTCGGGCTTGAAAATGACTAAATATATGGGAAAGTATTTTCATGCATTTAAAAATAAATGTCTGTGAAAAATAAAGAAAATGAGATGAATTAAGGAGAGGTGATGAAATCAGAGAAATGTCTGGTCAACCACTAGTAATAACTGTTACAAAAAAAAAAGATATGTTTGGCATGCTCTGGTAAGAAATAATTAAAGAATCACAAAGCAGGCCTTGAAATGGGATGAGTGGTTAAAAAAAGATGCCCTAAAGAAATCCATGAAATAAATTTAACAACTAGGAGACTTCAACAGCACTCACCAAGCTGGGGTTTAACTCCTAGATCCTCGAGGTGAAACCTTGAAGAATGGCTGATCACCAACAGTCTCACCATTCTCAACCCCCTAGATGATCCTCCCCATATTACTCCTGACGGTGGGCAAACAAGCACCCCAGATCTGGCTTTTTCTACAGGCGACATTCACAGGATAACAAAGCAAGTCTGCGACAGTTGGAGGTAGTGACCATAGACCAGTGAAACTCCTCATAAATACATTACGAGAACACAAACTCTGCCTAGTTGGAATTACAAAAAGCAGACTGGAACTATTCCAAGAACTAGAAAAAGTACTGTAAAGAAATTAATCAATCAGGAAAAGTGGACGAGATGCCGTTCATTCAATAAAACCATTTTTGATCTGAAAAAGGCTATACCCAGAGGGAGGAGAAAAACTACAAACCATATTGCACCAGAGATGGAAGTTCTCCATAGCTAGCTTTGCAGTGCCAGAAATACAATGGAACTCGCACCAACGGACCAAAATGTAATGCAACACAATAGAGCAAGGGCCTTTATGTTAGAGAAAGAAACCAGCAGTGTAGAAAATCCTGGAAAAAAAAGACGGGCCCCTTTGAACATGGAAAAAATACTCAAAAGTTGTGGAGACTTACAAAGCCTGAGCATGACAGCCCATCTAGAGGGGGAAAAAAGTTCTCCAGCAAGGGGAACAACTTCTCACAGGAAGCGAGCAGCCACCTGATGGCCCAGTGTTACAAGCAAAAAAGCTCATGCTCAATAAGACAGGAGCAAGGGAAAGCAGAAGTAGATAAATGCTACATTCAAAAAGCAACAAGTGAACCCCGTATGGGGTAGACATCACACTGCTGAGCTCAGAGAAACACTGGAAGCTCAATCAAAAAGGCCCGGACCAGATGGAGTATCAAGCGACATGCTCAAACAAATAGGCCCAATTGCACAGTCTTCTACTCCAGATTTTTAACAATAGTTGGAGACAGGGAAGAGTCCCAGACATCTGGAAAAAAGCCACAAAACCACCCAATTTCAAAGTGGAAAAGACAAAGATCCAGAGCTACAGACCTATAAGTTTGCTGTTGCACTGCAAAACTGCTGGAAAGTGATAACCACTAGACTCCAGTGGTTTTAGAATCAAACCATAAACTGGATCCAGCCAGACAGGCTACAGGCAGCATAAACACTGATGACCAAATGGCCCAAACCGCACAGGACATAGAAAATGGCTTCCAAAAAAAAGAAAACCCTCACAGTGTTCTTGACATGTCTAAGGCCTTCGACAAAGTCTGGAAAGATGGTTGCTACTCAAGCTCTTACATGATGGAATCCGAGGTAGAATGTACATTGGATAAAAGACTTTCTTACCCCATGACAAACATCTGTAAAAATTTGGGTGGAGTCACAGTCCCAGTTCAAATTAAGAGCAGGAGTCCCACAGAGGCGTACTGTCCCATTCTTTTCTGTAATTTTTAATGATCTGCCACAAACTCTGCCCAGACATGTTTCCCCTTCTCCATGCTGATGATCTAGCTGTGTGGTACACCCCCGAGTTTCTGGGTCCTGCCATCTTTAAACTCCAGGAGCCTGAACACGTCATAATGTGGGCAAGTAAATGGGGGCTAGAAATAAACCGGGCAAAACTAAGCAACTCTTTTCTCATTGTCAACAGGAAAACCCTTTAGACTGAAATTTACATTTATATGTTCCCGTTCCCCTCTCCAACCTTTTTGGGAGTTAAGCGACAGTCGTGACATGGAAACATCACATAATGAAACAAACAGAAGGCTTGAGGAAAAAAAGTGTGATGCGGAAGCTGGCTGGAACTACCTGGGGCTGGAACTACCTGGGAGCTGATATTCGAATCCTGAGTCAGGTGTACACTGGTGCGTTAGACCACCCTCGAATATGCATCATCACATGGATATCAGCAGCCCATTCAAACAAATCGATACTGGAAAAACACAAAACAGGTGTCTCATACTATTTTGGGAACCATGAAATCTACACCAATTGTAGAAATGGGAAAAAGGGAAAACATCCAGCCTTGGGAAAACAGAAGAAGGAGAAAAGTGATTCTACAGACTGAAGGATCAAAAAAAATGCCTCACCATCCACGCATGAAAAAATGGCGGCTAGAACAAAGAACAGACTAAAGCGCACAAATCTAAACCACAAAAGCAAAGAAATAGGAAAGTCATATGGAACTACTAAATCATAATTCCATACCTGAAGATTGCTTTTTGATCACTGGGAACCAGACTCAGTACCACTAAACTTCTCAACCTCCATCCCTAAATTATAAGCAAGATGCGAGCCTAATCCCAGTGAAAAAAGCCAATTCAATGGAACATCTCATTACATGTTTCCAGAAGACAGCTGGATAAGAATTTACCACAGATGGATCGCAATGGAGAGCAACCATGAATGGTGGGCAGGAGTGTACATTAGCACCAGATGCTACCACTGTGTCTCTAAACGGCTCCTACTGGAAGAATATTTCCAACTACAAAGCCCGAACTCATAGCCCTTCTGATGGCACAGCACATGAATAAGCTGCAAGCCTGCAAGATGGTATTTCTTACAGACTCATTGTCAGCTATACAAGCCCTGGAGGCTAAATCCACTGACAGACGGGAAAAACTAAAAGAGAACTTGCTCAGCTTTCAGAAAAAGGGAGAAATTCACTTGCAGGGATTCCATCTCACTGTGGCATTGCAGGCAATGAGAGTGCTGATGTCTTAGCTAAGGAACAGTGCCAAAAGCAAATTTACCCAAACCCCTTGTCTTTTCAAGAGGTCAAAACCCTCATACAGAGAAAATCTGCAATAGACTGGAAGACAAACACTGGATATGATTATGGAAAAGACTCCCTCAAGACCTAAGCAGAACAGACCAGGTCATTATATTTGACCTATTAAGGGCACTGCAGACTCAGCAAACACTTATACAGACTAGGAATAAGTCAAACAGCTCTCTGCCAGTGTCAGCAGGCAGAACAGACAACGGAGCATATCCTGCAAAACTGTCTTTTTCTGTGTGAGCTGAGAAGCAACATGTGGCCACACCAGTCGATTGAAACTAAGCTTTGGGAAACCTGAAACCCAAGCTGTCTGCCCAGTTAGTCCCCAGTAAATTAAACGCATGACCAGAGATCGCTGAAGAAGAAGAAAAAAATAAACTTTACTGGAGTAGAAAAATCGGACTCAATTACACCAAAGAGATTGAACAAGCTGCCCAGGACAAAGCAGTATGGAGAAATTGCATCAGGTCCTATGAGGGTATAACAGTGCAAGAGGAATAAAATACAATTTGAAACACTTTTTATTTACATGTTCATATGAAATTAATGAGATAATTTATTCTGAAAATTATTTTTTTGAAACAAAATCTTACCCTCCCAACTCTGAGATATTGACCTCCAGGCAAAAGAGGTTCATAGATGCAACTGCATCCAATGCTGACTGTAATTTTCATCCCCAATAAAGCCATAGCCTCTGTTAGTTGAAAACAACAGAATTAGTTGAGAGTGATATTTTATAAAGAATCATCATTTTAACACATCTACACTATTTAAACATTCAATCAAAGCAATAATTAAATATTACTTATTGTAGTTATCATTAGATATTTCTTCTTTGATTCTTCACCAATTTTTATCTTCAGACTTTCACATTAAAGATGAGGACAAATACAGCAGCCAGCTAATAACATTGGGGTAAAGTTTTTGTGTGAATGGAAACAGGGTACCATGTGCTCCCCATTCACTATTGTATGTTTACAGGTCTATAAATGGGTTTCCGAGACCATGAACTATATACAAATATGTTGTCTTGTGTTTAGTCAGGAAATGATGATATAAACCTGCTCTAGGAGTTGATGTCATATCATATTTTATTTGGGGGGTTTTGTTCTTACTTTAAGATGACATGTTACTTTAAGTTGTTTTTATCACATTTTTCTTTCATTTTGTTGTAATGCATCAACTATTTTGGTGAGTTAATATTAGCCATTTCCTGGAATCGCCGTGGTTACAGGGCCCAAATTTGGGGTATAAATAGAACCACTGTTACCGCTGCTTGTAAGAAGGTGACTAAGGAGGATTGGCTGAAATGGGATGCACATGTCCTAAACGTGAAAATCAATCGTTAGGCCTCAAATCAATGTCACGTATACAAGTTCTTGGCAAGATCAAACATATCACAAAGAGTATTAAAATTGGTTGTAAGAATGAATGCAAGAAGGAAAGAAAAGATTTCCTGGAATGCTACTCCCTTTCAGATTCTTACTGATAAAACCTCTGTAACAATAACAATTTATTTCTCTGCTGGGCTTCATTTTTAACAATGTCTGTTGTATGTTTTGGGGCTTCTGTTTCAAGTTGCTGCAATATTCCCAGAGCAACCTAATAACAAACTAAACATCAGATTATTAGGTGCTAGTACAACAATATACAACTCACTTGTGTTTGCCTTGCGCTGGGTCTTGTGCAGTTCACAACTTTAAAATTTTTTCCCAAAAGGGTTCAAATACACTACAAAACAAATAATATGAAGTTAATTACGGGGAAAACAGAAAAGACTTAGAGTGCTGAAATAAATCAAAGGATAAAACTAGGTTTAAATTACAAGAACCTAACAGAGAATGTAAAGAGGCAACAAGGGTATATGCTTAAATAAAAGAAACCAATAGCAATAAACAACAAATGAATGAATCAGAAAGTTAAACACATATCAAAACAAATAGATAAATATCACAGAAAATGATAACTCAAATATATATATATATATATATATATATATATATATATATATATATATATATATATATATATATAATATATATATATATATAAAATAATTAAAATAGATCCTCCATAATTCTAAGAACAAGTATATTTTACTTTCGGACTGAATTATTTTGAAGGAAATTTAAACATTTGCACAAATGGAAGGATAAAGTTACATACTAGAAATGCAATGAAAAATATAAAATTTAAATTGAAGAACCACGAACACTAAGTATGAAATATAAAAAAAATACACTTTTCAGCACTGAATGTAATAAACAATGAATACTGAATACTACACAGCTGCTAAAAAATGGCAACATGAATACAACTGAGTGGACTTTTCCTAAACACTTGCCTTTTAATATCATTTTCTGTCAGGTCTGGATGAATGGAAGTGACATAAATGCGGTTGTAATTTTGGCTCGTGTCCCAGCTGTTCAATAATGGGTTGGAGCTTGTGGCATGTTGCTTGGAATGACCTACCTGTTATTGAATATATCTGATAACACTAAATTAATAGACATAGAAAGTTTTACTAGCTTCTACAAATTTAAAAAGTAAAAAGTTGCTGCTATATGCAGAGATATGTAGCTATGCAGAGCTGTTATTATTAAATTAGAAACAAAATTCTTTTGCTTTTAAACAGTATAAAGCTTCTATCTACTTCGTATTCTGAAACACTGCGCATATTCATATTATGCTACAAATGTCAATACAATTATAAACTTGGATGGATATCTCAAAGCTCCACGGTCAAGTAGTTGTATACAGTCTGCGGACATTATATCTGATTCAATAAACACATGTCAATGATCTGTTCATCCGCAGTAGAGCTTTGAATGCAAACACTAGAATTTTTTTGTATCATTTATTTGAGAAAATCCAGTAATATAAACCAGAGATTGTGCTATAGCCTTGTATGCAAGTAGTTCACGGTCATTGATATTTATCTAAAGAAACTTTCTTCAGCAGAATAAATAATATCAACATCATCCTCCTCATAATTGTTGGTGAGACACAAAGAGGTTAGAGATAGGAACATATGATTACATGCTCAGCAGTGAGTAAACTTTCAGTTTCCTTTATGAATATATTTATTAATGTAATCATCGTGGTCACTTCACTCCTTCAATCAATATTTCCCACATATCTCAGTAAAGTTCGTTTCAGTGTTTACCTAAGGCTTCCGTTCTTTCTTAAACCCTTTGCTTCCCACTTGAAAGTCTGCTTTGTTATTCTTTGATCATTTCTTCTCAAAGTATCTCCAACTTATCTCCATTTTTTTTCTATAACAGCTGTTACTAGTGGTTGACTAGTCATTTCTTTTGAGTTCATCCCATTTTATGTTCAATATTTTTGCAATCTATTTTCCAGTGCTCTGTACATAGTAATTAACCTTCAATATTATCTTTGTATTCTTAAGCATTGAAGAAAAGTAACTACAACAATCTATTAACCCTCTTATTCCCAGCCCTTCAGAAAAAGTTACTACCAAATTTCCAGGGCAGAAATAACCTACAACAATGAGAAGTGCTTGAAATAAAATTCATAACAAATACAATTTTTAATCAATATTTGTGATTTAAAGCCCAATTTACAGTTAAATGGATGAGGTACTAGTTTGTAACTTTGTATGTTGTCAATACCATGCAAGTTGGATGTAAAAATTATACAAGTGAAGAAATAAAAAATGAATGACAATATTGAGCGTATTTTTCCCAAAAATGTCAGTTTTATTGAGGATAAATGTAAATTGAAAGGTTGAAAAGCAATCTCCTAATAGAGGTTGATTTTACATGTGAGGCAACTATCCTTGTCTCCACACCTTCGTGGTGCAGTCCTCATCTTCATTTAGAAACACTAACTGCGGCTCTGCATTCTGCCAAACAGTAGAGTTGAGTCCGTTGATGGTTGGCATGAATGGAGTTGATCAGTCCTGCAGTATCTGGGAGTTTATCAGTCTTGCAGTTCCTAGCTGCATGTTTATGCGGGCATGAGTCCCCTCATACAATCAAGACAGACTTGCCCGGGTTCAATTGTCCTCATGGAACAATTTGGAATTGACTTTTGAAGTACAAATATTTGCGATACTTTCAAATCTATTTCTTGACACTATATCTGACAAAGCAGGCACATTCAACAGTTTATCGATAAACCAAAACATTCTGTAGTAAGGTAACTGGTGAGCTCGACACATATAGTTTACATAAAGAAAGATATTGATGTAATGAAAAGGAACAGTGTCCATGAAGGATCTGGATTTTTTGAATTTTAAAGAGCAAATTATTGGTTAGCTCTGTCCAGTTCTAAAAAATACCTGCGTAAAATTGGCGTGCCGTACGGGTAATCACAAATAGAGAATACTCTGAATCTGAATCAATGTCATTTGCAGAACCCATTTCTTCACTAAATTGTTCGATATTGATAGTGCTCAGCTGTTGCGACTATTCTCTCTGAACTTTACAACCTGGGTGGAGCCGGAGAAGCGGCTGTTCGCATCCATCGACAATCGTAATTCATAGTAACTAATAGATTCATAAATGTGTAAACACTAGAACTAGTATCATAAATTTTAAACGCAAATATTGAATTAATTATATATCAATCCGATTTATCCACGATCTGCCTGCAAATTTTCCATCAACTGAATCATAAATCATCACAAGTTTTCCAGAAAATAAAGAACTTTTTTACAAATTCACCGTCTGAAACCACTAACACTAGAAACAAGCGAATTTCTAAAATGACAGCAGCCATTATCAGCAATGACATCAGGGCTAAATTTAGCGTGTCTATTACAAGGGAAAGATATAGAACGATTTAAAAGGTATATACCGCACGAAGCGCGCTAGCAGCCGCCCCAGGAATAAGAGGTTAAAGTTTCAGTGGAATATCATGTTTCATTATTGTGAATGACTTGCTCACTCTGCTTACCTTAATATTGCGTCCACCAATCATTACTCCATTCATTTGTTCCAATGCTAATTGAGCTGCTTCAGGTACTTCATATTCAATAAAAGCAAATCCTTTGTTTTTTGTTATTAATGGGTCCCATGAGAGGTTTACAGATTTAACAGGTCCAAATGGGAGAATGCCTGTTTTTGTCTTCTTTGATCTCAAAATTAATACTACCTACATATACTCTGTAGAGACAAGAAATGATTTTATCAAGTATACATTTATAACATTGCAAAATGATGCTATTTCTATAATGCTTTTATGACATGTCACAGAATCATGAATTATAGAAGAAAATAGTTTGGATTAAATGCACTATTTTGATGTTATAAATAGGTGACAAATACAAACTCTTGCAATAATAAATATATTTTATAAAAATGCATAAATAAATGTGCATGTAATAAAAATAGTGTCAAGGCAAAGATTAAATTGTAGTTAAATTGCTCACAGTGTGACAGTATTACTAATACTAAGTAACTGTACTGTATGGTAGCTATTAGCAGACCCGGGTGACTAAATTTTGTACAACTGTTCCATAAAATTATTACATCCATGGAGGATTACAGATTTGACATCCCCTCACAGCATTGTAATTGCAATGTGAGCGTCTTCATATAGAATGAAAGCATGTGCATAATTTATTACGCATTGTGAAGATCAGATTTATGCTTGGCTTCATGTCACTAAGTTTAATCATACTATTGTCCAAACCAAAAACATTTGCTTTACTGCAGATCAGACACCCACTGTATAAAAATACTAATGACATTAAGGACACAAGAATCAAATGTGGCATATTATGGATGGTCAAGCTGAAGAACAATCAGCCAGGTGATCCCATTTGCGGTCCTACCAAATGGGGACAGATTGGATGCTGATAAACAGTATTTTCACACAATGTTATAATAACAAATTACTTGCAGGCCCTATATCGTATAACCGTAAGAGAGGAATTATTTTTACTTCTGAAAATAAATAGGGGTGGGACAATATAAAGCTGTAAATTGAGCGCACAAATGGGTCTGGGGCAGAGTGGAATGGAGCATAAGGCGACTACTTCCTGTCGATGGAGGTTGAGGTCATTACTGTCATCCTCCAATGAGTCTCTGTTTACTGGGGTCATTACTTGTCTGACTCTCAGTTGATGCTTCACAAGACACAAAACGCATGTTGTGGAATGAGTGGATATCATCTATTGAGTTTCTCACTGACCAAATGTTGGACACTGAAATTGATACTAAATCTATTCATAGATTAATGGAGTTTGGAATCACATGTTTAAGCAGAACTGAATGTCTGAGTTTGACAATTCAGCCCATGTGTCAGGAACATCAGACTGCAGTTTAAGCAGAACTGAATGTCTGAGTTTGACAATTCAGTCATGTGTACAGGAACATCAGACTGCAGTTTAAGCAGAACTAAATTTTGATTACATGAGTTTGATAATTTTCCAAGTCTTTAAATTGTCACAGGAACATCAGACTGCAGTTTAAGCAGAGCTGAATGTCTGAGTTTGATAATTCAGTCATGTGTACAGGAACATCAGACTGCAGTTTAAGCAGACTGAATGTCTGGGGTTTGACAATTCAGTCATGTGTACAGGAACATCAGACTGCAGAGCAGATACTTCAAGACTGCCCCGAACATGATACACCGAGACAAACTCACTGGCCCAACAAACAACACTCAACATAAAACTACATGGACATTGTAGCTACAAAGAAGGTGAAGTTTATGCAAGAGACAGCGTTGAATATATAGACAATAGTTTCAAGCGAGCGAAAGGAAGGTATGTCTGACTAGAATGAGAAGTGTGCTTAACCAACAAGTCCCAGTAATGCCCAATATCTGCCTGGTAGATCTGGCACCTATGAGTTTGTTTAGAATATTGTGAAGGTTTCCAAAAAAAATTTTTACAGACCACTCTACCTACCCTATTATATTAACACAGCATAAACTTTTAGTAAGGCAGTTTCTCTTACCTGCACATCAAGGCCAAAGCCTGTTGTCGCTGGACTGTGTTTTGAAACTGTTGCATTTGCTGTAAACAATAAGAAACACAATCATCACATTTTGTTGTATTCACAAACAGCAGTCTACTGAGTACTAGCATAACTTACTACTATTAAAATATTACTAATTTAGTGATTACATCTCTGTAGGTCAAGTTAACAGCTGAAAACTACAAGGTTATAAATGAAGAATTCAACAGCATATAAATGTCATGCAAGAAAACCAAATATATTTTCTGATTATTCATTAACTTATCCCACAAAATAAATTGCAGCATTTGAAAACTTTCATTAGTTGCAAAAAATTGTACAATTTCTTATCTTTGCTGCTACATCAAATTAAATATCTTGAACTATTTTAATTTCTAATAATTTGCTAAAATAAATGTTAGTGTTAAGATATGATTATAAGTGATTCAATCACTCATGTGCCATCTCAGTATCAAAGGTTGGCTGTAATGGCTCCCCGCTCTATCCTTGCCTGGTAGTACCTCAGCCAGACAATTACCTGTTGTTCTCCTTCCAATTGTATCTCTGTCTTCTACATTCCCATCCAAAATAGTTTTCAACAGTTTTTTCATGTCTCTTTAAGTGACCAATATGTCTCAGTTGTCTAACTTCTACCTCCCTGTGCAATTCTTTCTCTAGTCTAGTTTATTGAAGTATTTGCTTACTAGTATTCTCTTTCCATGACACTTGTCCTATTCTATATATTCTTCTTGATGTTATGCTAGGTATCTTTCATCCATTGATGCTAAGCCCTGGCATTTTCCATCTCTTAAATACTTTTCTGTATAGATACTAAATAGGCATGGTGATAGAACACATCCCTGTCTTTTTCCCTCTCTCTATGTCAATATAGGGCCAGATAGTATTTGTTAATTGTTATTGTTGTCTCTTGTTCCCAGTTTAAGTTGCTGAACATTCAGATATCTTTCACATAAAGCTTATCTCTGCAGAGATTCAATTAGTTTCTCATGTTTGAATTTTGTTCAAAGTCTTTCTGTAATCTATAAAGCAAGCATATACACTTTTATTTGACAATTCTGTACACATTTTTGTCACCTTCCTTATACCAAAAAAACTCCTCTATTTCCCACAGCTCTTTCAAAAACCGAACTCTTATTTATTAACTATGGTATTAGAGGTGGTATACTTAGTCAATTTAACAAGTTGAATGATTATTCTTGAAATATATGATTTACTGGATGTTTTTTAAGATTCACGGTTTGGTGAGTATATCGTTTGTGTTGATGACATGAGACTGAAGATAAATTTTAGAAGAAAAAAGCAGAGGGCAATGAAACAACCCCTTTTTATACATCTAATTTGGTAGTGTTAATCTGTCCATCATGATCCTTCAAGCTTCCATCTGGAGGTACATAGAAAGTCTTTAGAAATAATTATATTTGCATTTAAGTTGTTAGTAACAATTTTGCAATAGTATTATCAAAAATGAAAATTCACCTGCTGCTGGTGAGCTATAGTTTGCCTCACAAGAACACTTTTAATACTTTGCTCCATTGCAAACTTTTGCCTCTGTATATCCTCCCGTTGTGCAGATGCGCTTTGGTGGAGTGAAGGTTTAATATCACGCTTGGCTCCAGGACCTTCAGCAATGGTCCACTTGATCTGATTGTGGAAAGAATGGCTCTCACGAATCTCCAGATCCTGAAACAAATAAATGGTTTACTTATGAACATAACACATCAGCAGAATCCTTTGCTAGCGTGAGAAAAATAAACAGACTTACCATGTCTACTGGATAAAATATTATTGTTAAGCTATCCAAAACTTTAAAGAGAGTAAATTTCATGAGAATACTAACAATTTCTAAAAAAATTAAAAGTCAGATTTTGGTAGCAGGGTGCATGGTTTGAGAGTTAACATGGACAGTGAATGTAAAACTGCAATTTTACACATATAAAGCTTAGACATCAGATACCATTATAACAAAATGGATCCAGGATTCCAGTTAAGATGTGCCTTCTTTTGCTTAATTTTTTTTTCATTATCAAATATGTGCAGAAAAAATGCAATTAACATTCAGCAATAAAGTTCCAAACATGTTGGACATCAAAATGTTTTGTTTACATGACCTGAGGTGTAATTCCATGCACAATCATTACATTGAGTTAAGGCGGATGCGAAAGTGTATGCCTCTCCATACAAAATGCTGGTAGTTTGTGGTATGGTAGAATGCAAAATGGTCTTCTCTTAAGACTGTATGAAACACACAGAAAAAAGAAGAAAAAACAACATTACTAAAGTAGTTTTACCAACACATGGGAAACCTTCTGAAGATGATAGCCAGAGTATAGAAATCTATATATCTCTATACTCCATATACAAACCTGTAACTGAATTTAATATATAGCAGGTATAAGATGTTTAAAACAAGGGAATTCATGGTAAACAACTGAGCATTAAAGATTATTAGGTTATGTGAAATTTCAGACTTCTTTGTACAGCTGAAAGATTACACCAAGGCTTGTCCTTGTCCTACATTCAAAACTGAGACACATGAGACTTGGTAAGTATTTAAAGATAAATTACAGTTTTAATAAAACTACAGAAGTATTGGAAACTTCAGTTTATAACTGAGAATCCCATGCTGTTTCCATACAATAGAAGCTGAAAAAAGGAAACAACACATTAAAGCAATAAATGCTGTTCTGAAAAAGGATTGCATTCAATTAGTTGGGTTGGGAAGAGTAGACAGGTAAAGTATTTCTGCTACCAAATATACCAATGAAATTGCTTATTTTTTCCTCACACATGGCAATATTGATTTGTCTAGATAGTGACAGATTTATGATTATTTTATTCACTTTGTTTACAACACATGACTTTTAAGCATAAAAACTATTATTTTATTGGTGAATTTTCTTGTACACATGTCAACTTTGTCCACTGTTGTACTTTATAAAACTGTCATACTTTGTGTTTTGTTTATCAAGTAAGGTTGATTTAAAACACCACTGTAACTTTCCCCGATCTACTCAACACTTTTGTGCTGCTTCATATTATTTATTTTTCTCTCTTAAGAATATTCGTTACTATTTAAAACAGATGTCATGGAGCATACAATAAAGATGATCTCATTGTTAGCTCTTTCCAGGTCTGTATGTTATCTCTCTCGATTGTTCTTTTTGGCCATTTTTATCATTCTTTTTGTGATATATAAACAGCCTTTGCCAAGAATGTTTGTTTTACGTCACATCTTCAGTACCATTTGGAGCTTGTCCTTGGAGGCGTGTCCCAATTTTAACCAGCATTTACTGGGTTCGCTCTCATTACCCTTTGACTGTCCCCAGCCGACCTGAAAGGCAGCAGGTTTGTATGTTATAGATTGTCTTCTGATACCATCTACACTGTAGGCTATGTAGACATAAAATGGATGTTGCCAATGCTTCTTTGGCGTTGCGTGATATATTACTACTTTTCCAATACAACATTTGTAGCATACTACTGTTCCTACAAGACCTGCATATCAAATAACATTCATAAATATCACGTCCACTAAGATGAAATATTTTGGCTCGTTAAACGTCACAATGGTTTGGAGAGAGCGGTAATGGAAGGCATGGTTCCTGGAGTACAAGGCAGGGGATGACCAAGATAAAGTGGCAGCAGATCAAATCAACTTTGACATGACACAGGAAGGGAGGAGACTTGTAAGAGGCGGAAAGTTTTCAGGTGGGCTGTGATGAAGCAATGTTCAACAAGGGACATGCTAATGTGACTACTGCTCCAAGCAGTTCTAAAGTTTCAGACAATACTATTGTTGACAAAAACAAAATATTTCTTTTTCACAAATTTAGTATATGGTATTAAAACATTTAAGAAAAAACATTGATATTTGATAACTCACAAAAATAAATTGTTAGGTTGTTAACCCTTTACAGATCAATGGCATTTCTGTTTTTGAATACAGAGTAGTCTTTAAAAAAAACTGTTGCTACATTTCTTACTTTAACTAAGTCATTGACAACATATAAATGGTAGCAACATATTATAAATCATTAATTAGTACATTATTTATTTTAATATTAAACTATTTTAGCCCTAAAAATAGTTATGTGTCAGTGTAAACAGAGAGTTTTCTCACCCACCTATAAAATGTCAAGCATGTATGAAACAAAACAAATATATTTCTTTAGCAAAACAGATGATTAAAAAAAAATGTGTACATGAATGTAAACCTATATATACTGATGCTGTGTGCACATAATATATTATGTTCTGGATATGCTAAATGTAGTGAATTTAAAGTTAGGTTATCAATTTTATCTGTCATTGGGTCAGATCACCCTCTCCCTATAATTGTAAATAGTGGTCCCACAACCAGGACTAAGCTAGGCTCATATTATTTTTTTGACTAAAGATTGTAATGTAGAATTAAATAAACAACCTGAGCGCATTCGTTTTAAGACCATTGAACTGTAAAGGTTAATCAAATACAAGACAGGAGTTCATCTTAGTTACAGAATAATGATAATACAATGAACAATTAGGGTTTATATTAAAAAATGACATGGCATTAAACGAGGTATGAGACAAAATGTTGCTGCTAAAACGTAAAGGTTGTAGTGCCATTATAATGTACTAATAGATCACTGTTGTCCATTCCAAACAAGTTAAGCAAAATGATGTTGACAGGAAACCCTCAGTGGCAGATCTTACTCATTTATTATATCTTCACTCACTGAAAGTGACTGTGGGTCACCCATCTTTTCTGGTGAAATTGTCTTTGCTGAAAGTACATAGAAAAAAAAAGAGACCAAAACTTCACACAGAACAAGCATCTCATATAAGACAATGAGGTATATATTGTCATGTGGATTTCCTTCAATGAATCCCCCACCCCCTCAGTAACTCACTAGAGATCAAAACTATAGTTCTGCTATATGCAGGCTAGGCTATTCACTGATATTCATTACTAGAGTGAACTGGCTTTCAACATGAAACTTTCATTGCAAATGTTTTGGTTCCTTTATTTCCTACATAAAGTATCCACTAGGCAAACTGTCATTTTTCGACTGCTTTTTAAAAATACATTGCGGTTCACTGTCATTGAACTGTCTTGTCTCTCAAGTTCAAGATCTTTTAAATTTGTATACTTTTTTTCAACATTTTACACTCATTATCTATCTTGTAACAAGCAACAAAAAATAACATTCCTAAATTAATTTTTAAATGGTTTATACTAATAACTACTTGAGTCATAAAGTATTCAATACCGACTAGTTGCAGAAGAAGACAACAAATAAACAGATGTTTACTCAATGCATTATGTCTCCAACATATTCTGAATAAATAACATCTGGTTGGTAACTGATGAAGAAGACAATACAACTGCTGAACAAACATACACACTAAAATTATTTTTGTAAACATATAATTGCAGAGCAATCAGAGATGCTAACCAGAATTAAACAAATACTGGTTATCAAGTGAACATACAGAAACACCCTGCATTGATCATCATTAAACATGATAATTTTAGTGACAAAATAACTATGTGTGTTACATTTATCTTTTAAATTGAATGTTTCTCAACCATACTTGGATACCATGTGAAGGGAAACATACACTGATGCACATCTCATTTGATCAACATCACAGTTTTTGTGCATAGGATGCGCCAGTGTGGTGCTGGGGCCCATAGAAGCAAAGAATAGTACCACTCGACCTACAGTGCATGTTGTAAAAGCGACTGATGTAGGCTCTAGGGATGCTACCTAGTAAATAAAAAGCAGCGCAGAAATCGGATGTTTGCCTGCTTGTAGGCATATAACTAACTGTACAAATCGCTCTTAGGCTCAGATCACAGAGTGGTTGACAAGTGGTTGATATGGGCGTTGAAGAAAAAGTGCATAGGTAAATACAGTAACACCAGAAATGAGATGTACTTTCAATAAACAATCCCAAAATTTATAGAATGAGAACTAATGGTTAGATGAGAAGACAATTTACTTCAATGAGGATCATGCACATCTTGAAAATGTGTATTTTGAATACTTTGACTACAACCGTTGTCAGTGCAGAAGCTCTGGCATAAATGTATTAATATTTTCTATCTTCACATTTTTCTACTATTTTAATAAAACTTAAAAGATTTGTTGGTGTTTATTAAATTAGTTTGGGACTTTAACAAAATTAGATAAGAAGGAATAGCAGTTCCAGTCTTCACACAACAACAAATTTACAGTGCTCTACACCCCATAGCATGATTTTTCCTTTTTCTCAACAGTGCTGACAAAACTTGTGTTCACTTGTAGTTCTGACACATTTCTCAGACTGAAAGTACAAAGCATTTTAACAAGTAATATTTCTTGACACAATCTTTTCTAAATGTCAACTTTTCTCACATTTTCTACATATTTATGCAGTTTAAAAGCTTGATCCACAAATCATACGAGTTATGCACTAAATAATGTTACTTGCTCTGGGAGTCGTATGTATGCAGAATTACATGTAACGTCCAAATATACACTGACAGTGATCTCATAATACCCTTTTATAATAATATAATATTCAGTTTCGAGATATGCTTATAAAACAGGCTTTCATAATCATTTTCATGTGTTTCTATTTGTAATTATGATCAAGAACACATAAGTCGTCTCCTAAACTAAACCCAACCCATGAACACTCTCAAATGAAAATGAGTTTATACACTCACCCTGTGCAATATAATTTTTTTTAAAAGATATAATGCATTCTGTAGTAAAGTTCATTACATATTTGTCCCGAACATACAAAACTTCATTAAACAAATGATGGTTGTGATTCAAAATACAAAAAAAAAATGACAGCTGTAACCATCATCCAGTCCATCAGTCACAGAAAACAATGGCAGGGTGATGCATCAATTGCTTTCAATGCCTGTAGAATACTCAGAAAATGCAAAAAAGAAAAACTGAGTTGTGATATTGTTTTGTAATTCTGACTTAAATACCAAGTGTTCTGCTTATAGAATTTGGGGTCACAAGATAAATTTAGTTAGTGTACAAATCATTAGTTTTATTATCATGGTGACTTTTGAGGCATGAAACACACTGCAGAAAAAAAAAAGACAAAACAACTAGCACCACTGAGTATAGCAATCATTTTGTATGCAGTGCAAATGTAAATGAATAATGAAAGGTGAACATATTCTTTCAGAACAGGGCGTCAATTTGATGATGGGCACTTCTATTTTCATGTAATCTAATGGCAAACAAAAATGCTACCATAACTCTTTAGTTAGTTGAATACAAACAATAACTTACCATTTTCCAATTTTATTCTCTTGAATGTGTCATCAGCATGGTCAGGACTCTGCTGCTGAAATTGACATACAAATATATCAACAAACAAATACAAAATTCTTGGAAATATACATATTGATATGCATAAAGTACATGATCAATAATCATTGCATCAAAATAAAACTGTATTTGGACAGCATGAAAGCACATATCAATGTGAAATATTGTAAATCTACTACACAATGTGATACTTCCCAAAACTTTTGTATTAATAATATACACAAGAAAATCTTACAAGATTACAAAATATGACTCGTGAGAGATTACTACCTGCAATAATGAAACTAAGTTATTTACTGTTCACCCAGCACTATTGAGTGTATGGTGAAGCACATAATCTTTTGCAGAAATATTAGGTAAATCAGATTGTACAGAATGCTAAATCTATGCAAACATTTTATTAATACAATTTTGGAACAATCCCCATTGTGCACTTATGACTTTGGTAGACAATGTTTAATTACAAGTAGCTTTTATAGTCCTAGCAAGGATGAGGAAAAGTTAAATGTCTAGTTGACAGTTTATTCTTTAAAGCAACTTCATGTAAGTTCAATTCCTCAGCCTGTGTTCATGATTTCTTTTATTTCCACTACTCATAATCACCAGTGACATATACAAATTAAAAAATTAGTACAACTTAATATTCTGTTTGCTGCATTTCATATGCACACAAACTGACTGTGAGATGACTAGTTCATGTAAAATACTTCCAATGTGATCATATGTTTATCCCTGTAAATCTGTCCATGAGAGATTGAAGCCCTTTCTCTGTGCGTGATGTTAATCCAGCATCGTCTGCAACGGAGTTCCTGATGGTAATCCTTTGATTATTCGAGCCATGGTGATAGTTTTCCATCTGATCTTGTGTGAGGAAACATACATTCTTTGGCTGATTTCTGACAGCTCGGCACAGTAAAAACATGGTTCAATGCAGCAATTTTTCAAATGATGCATGAGGTGTTTCAGATGGAAATAGTGGCAGCTGCCATTGATCTGGAAGACACATATAACAGCGTCTCTTACAACTTACTTATGCAATTATTGTGAGATATTCATATAGAGCCGGGCTTGGTCAAGTGGATTGCTGCTTCACTTTTGGAACAAAAATCAATGCATTGTGGTCCATGAGCATCAAGACAGGGGGCAGATCATAATAAATCTTCGAGAATCCCACTATCTTTGGGCTTGTTCAGTGTATAATGACAGGGGCACCAGCTCAAAATTTTGGATCCATAGGACAATGTTTTAGTCTGCTATTCTAACCTATCAGGGGCGGGGAA
>JADZMA010000889.1:0-28238 GCA_020796225.1 Arion vulgaris
AGAAACTCTATTAAAGAAAAGAAAAATGTTTTTAACAAGTGCAAAGTCAAATCCGAAGAATGACCACATCCCTTTATATATCAAAGCAGAAGAGAATATCAAGGTCAGTTACAACAATAAAAGGTGAATCATGGTCTACGATGTGGAAACGAATAATGTAAAAAGTGCACACAGTCACAAGTTCTCTAGAAATATCAGAACAATGAGACACAGAAAAAAATACTGTAATCTCATAAATGTATGCAGTCAAGAAACTGACACACCTCATCATGATATTAGCCTGAATGGGAGAATATTCCCAGGAACTAATTAGAAATTGTAGAACAGATGAAAACAGGATATGAATCTGAAAACAGAAGACCATAATTGAGTATATTAGAATCTGAAGTTCAGAAATATCATACTTAAAATGCAAAAAAGCAAAGCCAGCAGGAATAGATGATGGTATCTAACTGAAATGTTGCATAATAAAACAACAATAAATGATTGAGCAAGAATATTTACAATGCATGAGGAGGCTCAGAGGCTCCAGCTGACCCGTGAGTGGTGCCAGATCCATAAATGGAGAACAGAGACAAACTGGTTATTGAATATACAGGCATCCTGTTTGCTGGGTCATGGAAAAATTAATACCAGAGACTTATACTAGAAAAAGCCGACTAAAGAAACTCCATTTTAAGCAATAAGACGGTTGGGTTAGAAAAAGTGAGATATGAATGTAATATTACTGCTAGAGACAGATCGTGAGCAGATAATTGAATATAACAAAAAAACGAGAACATAATCTTTGTTTAACAACAGAGCAAGAGCTGCAACATTATGTCGACGCATATATTATAGCTGTAACGATGTAGCACTTGAGACATAAACATGGCCAACAATGAGGTAATGAATATGAAGGAAATATATTACGCTAAAACATCAACATCGTGGCGGTACAGCCGACCAGTGCCAGATCCCCGGAACCTGGGAAATTTGCAGGCGCCGAAACTCGACGAGATATGAAGCAAAGCAAGATTGACAAGTACGGCAGCCTGCAACTGGCGCCACTCGCCCGGGCATCCGTCTCGCGACCGGCTCAAACGCTGGTTGATCTTCAGCACGTCTCGCCACCTGCTCTTGCCAGCTCGAACGCGGACAATAAGACCGACATACACAGAAAATGGCGGAAACACGTACCAAACCAGCGCTGTGGTTTGCAAAGTGTAGAAACGGTGACGATAAACAGCAACGTTTCCAGCAAAGGCGCACGTCGAACGACGACACAGCAGGGTGACAGTTTCACAAAGAACACTTTGGAAATGAACTGTTACAGAAACATTCAGAAACGTATCTGTGAAAATCCTGGGAATAAAATCCCGAATAACCCGAAATAAGGTGTAACTGGTAAAGTGGAAAGAAGAAAACAATGAACAGTCAGTGAAATATGTATATCTACTATCTGTAAACGCCAAAATGGTGTATGTGTATGTGACTATTACCTATAGACTCGGAAACTACTGAGCAGTGCTTAGCTGGAAATTTACATGGATATGTTGTTTTGTGTCGGGATGCTGCCTATAGGATCTGCTAAATAGGTGGCGCTAGGCTTTTCCAGAAACAATCCAAAAAAATATTGTGCTTTCATTCATCAGGAACTGCTGAAATCTCATTAATTTCCGACGAAAACACAAATTTCATCGAGTTTCTTCGGAAGTTTTACAGTATATTGCATCTAAATTCTGATGTTTGTCTGAGATCAGATAAATATTTCAAACAAACCGTTAAAGTCAATAATATTTCAAACAAGCCATTACAAGCTGGAAAGGTTTGTTTCTAATCATGATCATAAATACTGCAATCATATTTTTATTAAGTTCCATCTATTCCCATCCAATGTTTGTTAGCTATGTTGGCAAGTATATATTCAATTAAACCAAACAAAACTTCGATCCAGAATACACGTTCATTTGAGGAAGCTGTGTGTGACTATAAATGGCAGATCGTTATTGCCATCAACGTTTGCCTGATGTACAATGTGCACGTTGTATGTGTGAATATTCTCCAATGTTAGATTACACGGCTTAGAAACAAGTTTACCATTTTATTATTTTGTAAATCAATCCATGCCATTGGCCATATGGCATTTCAATTCTAAATTAGTAACCATTTCATGACCAAATTGGCGCGTGAGTAGTTCGACAAATGATTCATGGTTTCTCAGTTTTCAAGTGACTTTTACTCATGGTTCTATACATTTCCTATTAAATTTAATCAAAATGTAATTTTTTTATTTATTCAGTGAACATCAACAGTGATATTTGATTCCGTGTGTGAGGAACAAACAATTGCAAGTTGTTCCACACGCTCTTACATAGTCTCTCCACCATTCTATAAGGTGTGTATGAATATTGCCAAACATTGGATTACATGACAGGCTTAGGGTGACCATTTGCAATATTTTGTAAGTAATCCCATATGATTGTACTTTCATAATGGCATTGATTCTAAATTAGTACAGCCATTTCGCAATGAGTTTGCGTGATAGTTTTCGACAAATGATTCCTTGGTTTTCTGATTTTCAAAGACAATTTTTTTTTATACATAGTTTCTGTACATTCCCTAATAATTTAATCAAATACTATTTTTTATTTATTCAGCAAACATCAACAGTGATATTTAATTCCTGTGTGTGAAGAAAGAAGACGGGCTCTGTCACAGTTATTCCACTCTTACAAATTTTGCTCTACCACCATTTACAATTATACCTCCCGAACAGCTAATAGCTTACGTCTACTATAAACCTTTACGAAGAAAGCATTCTTTAGCTTCAAAAGCAGATGGCGCCAGAAAACCAGACTGCCGACATGTTCAGTACGCACTGCTGAAACCGTTCGATCCTGAACAGACAGGCGCGCGTAAAACTGGACTTCAAGGGCCAATCGAGTACCGCGCTGCTCAGTCCGTTCAGCTGAAACAATCAGTAACGGGAAGCAAGTCTGCAAACCGTTCGGTCTACACTCCTCTATCAGTTATTCTACCTTTAGTTTAAATCTGGAAATTACATTCCATTAACACCTAATTATATTGCAAGTCTTAAATAAAAATGTAGTTATTGGAAAAATGAATGAATTATGCATGTATTACTCTAATTTTGTCAAAATCTGACATTCGTTTGTTCATCTGCATCTATTTGCATTACCAATTCAGTAAGTCGTCAGTACGTTATGATATATCTTTCTAAAAACATAATATGGCAGTTTTTAGATCAGCAAGACCTGTCTTTCATCACATCGATGAAATCGAGCGCATTATCAACTGAGACATTATTAGTAACTGTAAAGCTTATTAAGCGACATTTATCTGTTTCAATTCTGCGACGACATCCAACAATTTCATTTGGCGTCACACCTTAATGGACGACGCGTGTACTTTATCAACTTGAATAATGCCACTATGGTAGTATCACCATCACCAACAACGATCGCTGCATTTTCTCATTGTGTAGAAGATGATATATTTGCAAAGACGCTGCTTTTCCATCTGAACTGCCAACCATGCTACATGGAATGCCTTCGGCGAAGATTTCAGCGTCGCAAACAGGTAAAGTAGTTGAAGACGTTCGAATTTATATTCGACACCAATGCCGTTCAGATCGATCTCTACCTGTGTCAAATAATGCGAATGCTTTACTTGCGATTACTGTTAATCAACAAACGTGGATAACATCCTTCCAGGTGGGAACAGTTAACGGTCGCGTATGTGCTGTATCAAATCGCGCCTGCCAAAATTAAATCTTCTTGAAACGATGCGCATTGGACGCTTCACTCGCTTCCAGTCATCAATACTGCACGACCACAGCAATCGCACACTATTTGCAGCGTATTAACAACGTGCTGCTTCCATCCGTCAAAGAACTTTCAGGAAAATGCAAAACTACATAGGTGAACATCCCTTTCATCAGCTTGCGTGCGACGAATCGAATCTGACGGCTTCGAGAATTCCGCACCAAACGCGTATATAGCCGAGGCGTGGTTTCAGTGGTTATATCGTTTTTGCCCAACAATCACTAATGGCGCACTGGTGCAGTTGGGAATGGATGCGCCAGAACGATGCAAACAAGCAGCACTCGGTTGTGAGTTGGAACAGAAAACACACGCCTGATATCAACACAGTTAAATCCTCATTCATTCAAGTGATCTTCAGGTGATTCCGGAACAACACAGCATATGACTGGGAGTGTGCGTACAATTACAAGTCAAACGGTGGATTGTATTTCATAGGTATGCCCAGAGCACAAACAAGCTTTACTCATTTCACTTATTTTGTAACCATACGATCTGAAATAATATTGCACTGGCAGTCGCATCTTTATAGATACTAACAATATCTTTACTAGATGGTGGCCGAACAGCGCATTCAGCGCTGGTGCCGTGAATATGCAAATCACTGAACTTTCTTACAATATCAACAAAAATTCTGCAATGGGTAAAGTACTCCAATTATGTCCAACTCATTTATATGGGATAGATATGCTATAGCGCATAAAAAAGCATTAAAGCCTTACATCATGCGCTGAAAGATTTGAAATGACCAGCTCTTCGGTGGCGCCTCATTTTATTGTCTGGCGATTTCCGTAAACTCTACCAGTTATGCCAAGATCGCACCGCTGATGAACTTGGCCATGCACACAAATCATCAGTTTTGCGGCTCCTACAGAAATTGGCTTTGAAGACCAATAGCCGTATACAACTACAACGCGTACAGAACCTCTGAACGTTCGCCAAAGCAATTGTGGATGTTGAGAATGGGAAAATGTAATCATTGATTCTGAGATCTGTTGCCAGCAAACTTCTATGCTATCATAAAATACAGACAGGTGATTATAAATTTTCCCCAAATATTATATAAATTAAAAATCATCATTAACACTCAGTACACGTACAAATATGTAACAAACTGGAATGTATATAACATGAATTTAAATTCAAAAAACAAATACTAAACAGATATTCGACGTATAAATCCACATCGATACTGTAATAGATCAAAACGGTTGTCGGTATCGACCTAATTCTTCGGTCGCCGATTCTTTATGGTTTTCCACCACATATTTTGAAGAAGGTGGCGTGCTGTCATTCTTCTCAAAGTAATCTCGCGACGCTGCAACGGTACTGAACTTGGTGGCGTGCGATGAACAATATCATCAGAGTACAGATTTTACTAAATCAAATTAAGAAAGATCTGTAATGCCGCATCCAATGATTCCAACAGACATGCCATTTCAGATTCAAACGCTTGCAGTTTCCGGTGCGGCTCGCCTTTTGCAGCTGACCATCAACTTCAAATCACAGGACAATCACTGCACAAGTGTGTGGACTGCATTTGAAATCTGCTTTCACATGAACAGCTATATGGCCTGTATATTCTGATCAGGCGCTCATTCTGTTTATTCGTGTATGCAGATGAAAAACAAAATATTGTATGTCCGCTTGCTTCAATAAACAGACTTGGTAGGCTTGTTAAATTGTAAGTTTTTCTCGAAAATGAACAAAAGGACAATGATAAAACAAATAGTACATGTTGTATGTGATTTCCTTCAGAATTTATTTTTCTTTGGCTGCAACAACATTGCACCAGGTACAGCTGAGTATGTATAAACGGATGTTTGTGTATTATTACTATAGACTCCGAAACTACTGAACAGATTTGCTTTGAATTTACAGGATATGTTTGTTTTTGATTCGGGATGCTATCATCATAGTTTGAAATGGTGGCGCTGACTTTTGAAAAATCTAAAAATAATAACACGCCTCATTTTTCATCGTGAGTTTTCCTAACCGATTATAAATAGCATTTCGAAGTCTGGTATACGTATTAATATATACACATCAGATTGGCTGAAATTTACAGGATCTGTTGTTTATGTTTTTTTTGATGTCGAGATGCTGCTATCATCAATTTAAAATAAGTAGCCTTGTAATTACAAAAAATAAAAGTAGCCGCAAATTTCATCGAGTTTCTTCCGAAGTCTACACAAAATTCGATATTGTATGATTCAAGTCATTTTCAATGGCTAATTTAAAATACAATCCGTTTGTTTCTACTCATTTAATCATGATCATAGATGCACCACCGTCATATTTTAAGTTGTCATAACTTCTTCCATCAATGTTTATTGCTTTATGTTAACAGTGATCCTTTCTATAATTAAACAAACAAATCTACGATCAGAGAATACGTTCGCGAGAAACTGGCATTTGCTATAGATGGCAGGCAAGCGCTGTGCAAAGATGGTACTTTGTTTGCCATCAACGTTTTACCTAATTTCACGTTATATGCATGAATATTGTAATATTGGGTACGCGGCAGAACAGGGTGACCATTTATTATTTTGTAAATCAATCCATACCATTGACCGCTATAGCTGCGTGCAATTCTAAATTAGTACAACCATTTCGCAATAGGTGCGCGTGAGTAAGTGAGTAGTTTCGAAACGATGATTCATATAGTTTACCTGATTTTTCAAAACATTTTACGCGCAGTTTCTATGCATTTCCTAATAAAATTTAATCAAATGCTAATTTTTTTAAATTTATTCCAGCGAAACATCAACAGTGATATTTAATTCCGTGTGTGAAGACGAACAAGCTGCAGTTATTTCCACACTCTCTTCACGAATTTTCCACACATTTGCAATTATGCCTCCCAAACGAAAGCTATTGGCCCATCACCTAAAGCACGAAGAGAAGGCATTACTGCCCAGAAACAGATGAGCAACGAAAGCAAGACTGCAAACTGTTCAGTACGCACTGCTGAAGCCCGTTCGTCCTGAAACAGACGAGCAACGTGAAGCAAGACTAGGAACCAATCGAGTACGCACTGCTCAAGTCCGTTCAGCTGAAACAATGAAGCAACGGAAGCAAGACTGCAAACTGTTCGAGTACGCACTCTCTATCAGACGAACACTGCACGCTGATTTAAATCTAGGTGCATTCCATTACAATACTAATTATGATTACAGTCTTCATCCAATTGTGGTTATTGGAAAAATGGATGATTATGCATGTATTTGCTACAGTTTTAATAAAAATCTGACATTCGTTTTTATCATCTGTTTGTCTCGATCAAGTACATTCGATCGAGTACTGCAATTCGGTGAAATCGATCAAGTACATTTGCAAATATGTCAACAAAGGAAGCGATATGGCAGTTTTGGAGTGGCAAATATAACTGCATCCATCGATGAAATCGAGCATTATCAACTGGGACGCTACATTAGTAGCAATGAAGCAGTATGGCGCATTTATAACTTCAATCCATGAACGACATCCAACAGTTGTTCATTTGGCAGTCACTTGAAAATGGACAGCGCGTTACTTCACAACAGAAAATGCACAGCACGAGCATTTCACGATCGCCAACAACGTTAACTCCATTTTCTCATTTGTAGAGATGATATATTTGCAAAGATGCTCTTGCTCTGAACTGCCAACATACTACCATGGAATGCAGTAGCGAAAAGTTTCAACGTCGCAAACAAGGTAAAACAGTTGAAGAACATTCCAATTTATATTCGACCAACACGTTAGCCGTTTTGTACCTGTTCATCCAAACAATGCAGAATGCTTTACTTGCGATTACTGTTAATCAACAAACGTGGACCAACATCCTTCCAGGAATTGAGAACAGTTAACGGTCACGTATGTGCTACTTATCGTGAAGCTCAAGAATTAAATCTTCTTGAAAACGATGCACATTGGGACACTTCACTCGCTGATGCATCAATACTGCGACCACAGCAAATACGCACATTATTTGCAGTAATTTAACATCATGCTCCCATCCAATCCAAAAGAACTTTGGGAAAAATACAAAGACTACATGGTGAAGACATCCTACCATCGCTTGCGTACGACGAATCAAAATCCTGACATTCAATTCACACCATACGTATATAATGAGGCATTGGTTTCGATTGAGGACATATGTTTGGCAATCACTAATAAAGCACTGGTACAATTAGGAATGGCTGCGCCAGAACGATCTGCAAACAACCTTTTCGATTGTGAGTTGGAACAAGAAACACACTTTGATATCAACAGATTGAGTACATTTGTTCAACGAGATCTTCCAAGTGATTCAGAACAACGCATGGATTACGAACAGAGATTATGCGTGCAATTACAAGCCAAAACTGTGGATTGTATTTCATAGATGCGCCCGGAGGCACAGAGCAACTTTTCTCATTTCATATTTTAGCAACCATAGATCACGAAATAATATTGCCTGGCAATCGCATCTTCTGGAAATGCAGCAACTCTTTTAGATGGTGGCCGAACAGCGCATTCAGCGCTGAATTAGCGTCGAATATGCAAATCACTGAGACACCAACATGCAATATAACAAAAATTCTGCAATGGGTAAAGTCTCCATCATGTCAACTCATTATATGGGATGAATGTACTATGGCCCAAAAAAGCATTAGAGCGCTTCATCGTACTAAAAGATTTGATAGAAATGACCAGCTCTTCGGTGGCGCACTCATTTTATTGTTTGGCGATTTCCGGCAAACTCTACCGTTATACCAGATCAACACCCGCTGACGACTTAATGCGCCTGAAATCATCAGTTTATGACTTACAACAGAAATTGACTCTGAAGACCAATATGCGTATCAACTACAACATGATGAAAACGTTGAACGTTTCGGCAAACAATTGTTGGGAATGGGAAAATGTCAATCGATGATTCACAGATGTATCAATTGCCAACAAACTCTGTAACATCATAGCGACCACAGACGAATTGATTCTAAAGTTTTCCCAAATATTGCACATAATTACAAAATCATCAGTGGCTCAGTGCACGTGCAATATTAGCAGCAAAAACAAGGATGTATATGCCATGAATTTGAGCATTCAAAACAAAATACCAGGCGAAGTGACAACGTATAAGTCCATCGATACTGTAATGAATCAGAGAAGTTGTCAATTATCCAACTGAATTCTTGAATTCACTTGATTAGCCAGGCATGCCACCATGTTTTAACATTGAAAATTGCGTGCTATCAATCCCTTTTCCGAAACATCAATCACCACAACTTTGCAGCTGGTACCGATCTTTTAGTAAAAATATGATGAACAATATCATCGAAGGTACAATTTTAAATGGGAAATTTAAAGGAGAAGATATACTATTGCCACGCATCCCAATGATTCCAACAGACATGCCATTCGAATTCAAACCTTGCAGTTTCGGTGTGACTCGCCTTTACAATGACCATCAACAAATCACAAGGAAAATCACTACAGTGTGTGGACTACATTGGAAAATCCATGCTTTTCCATGGACAGCTATATGTGCCTGTTCACGCGTCGGAATGTAACAGTTTCACTGTTATGCTAACTAGGTTATGAACGGGGGAGGGGTCAACCGAGAAAAGCCCCTATTGTATTGGCGTCCTTGACCAAGTTGGTAGTAAATAAATGTGTTTACAGTCCCAACTTGCGCCAGTAGAGTGTTAAATTCATGAAATAGGTTCGGGCCCCAAAGTAGGCGGGGACTCCCGAAAAATCGAGGATCTTGAACCAGAGAAGGGACAGTTTGGGAGCTTTGGTTTGGGCAGAAAGAACAGTTACTCTAGAAGTTGTGGAGGACGGACAGATTATTTTTAGTGAGCGTAAGAGAGAATAGTTAGAATAAAACACCCGGACAGGAAGCCAAAATCTCTTGAGCGGAAGACTAGTTTTGAACACTTGGGGCGTGTAAGTTAAATTTTTCGTAAATGAGAGAAGCTGAACTAGTGTTATTTGTTTATAAGTTGTGATAGTTGTGAGAACCCACAACTGAGGATTCTTTAAAGTGTTATTTAACTTATAAGTTGTGATGGATGTGAGAACCCACAACGGAGGATTCTTTGTAGTGTTATTTTGATTATAAGTTGTGATAGATGTAGGAACCCACAGCGGAGGATTCTTTAAAGTGATTTGATTTATAAGTTGTGATAGATGTGAGAACCCACAACTGAGGACTCTTTGAAGTGTTATTTGATTTATAAGTTGTGATGGATGTGAGAACCCACAACAGAGGATCTCTTGAACTTTTCGTTAATAGAGAGAAGCTGAACTAGTGTTATTTGATTTATAAGTTGTGATAGTTGTGAGAACCCACAACTGAGGATTCTTTGAAGTGTTATTTGATTTATAAGTTGTGATGGATGTGAGAACCCACAACTGAGGATTCTTTGAAGTGTTATTTAGATTATAAGTTGTGATGGATGTGAGAACCCACAACTGAGGACTCTTTGAAGTGTTATTTAACTTATAAGTTGTGATGAATGTGAGAACCCACAACTGAGGACTCTTTGAAGTGTTATTTGATTTATAAGTTGTGATGGATGTGAGAACCCACAACAGAGGATCTCTTGAACTTTTCGTTAATGAAGGCTGAACTAATGTTATTTGATTTAATGTTGTGATAGTTGTGAGAACCACAACTGAGATTCTTTGAAGTGTTATTTGTTTTATAAGTTGTGATGGTTTGGAGAACCCACAACTGAGGACTCTTTGAAGTGTTATTTAACTTATAAGTTGTGATGGATGTGAGAACCCACAACAGAGGATCTCTTGAACTTTTCGTTAATAGATAGAAGCTGAACTAGTGTTATTTGATTTATAAGTTGTGATAGATGCTGGACCCAGAACTGAGCATTTCTTGAATTTGCAATTAGTGGAGATGCTGAACTAGTGTATTTGATTTATAGGTTGTGATAGATGTGGAAAACCCGACAGAGGTTCATGAACTTTCTTAATTGTGAAAGCGCATTTAATGATTACACAATTGATTTTTCAGGAAAGTTATTTATGTACTTTTGGTCTCATATCAGTTGAGAGTATGTATGTACGTTTACCAGTTTAGATATACAATATATATAGATACCAATAAACTTGTATAAGTTGTTTAGACAGTCTTGTGTGAATTTAATGTAGTCGATTGTCAGGTGTCGGACTTAGTGGTAGATGCTATTTTTTGTCTTTATATTTCTGGGACCTTGTACCAGCTAGTCTGTTATAAGAGTCTTTTTGGTGCCGTGACCAGGATATCTTGGTATTAAAACCATTATATTGTAGAATTAGAGTTGTCGCGGCCAATGGTTTACTGGCCATTATATAGATCATAGGTCATATAGTTTAGTAGTGTGTAGTAGTATAGTAGTAGTAAATTCTGAAGTTGGAACTGTGAAATTTAGGTCAAACAGTAGGCTGTGTAGATTGTGCTGTAAGAGTACTAGGTAGTGTTTATGTGGATATTATCATTAACGATTTTGTCAATTGTGTGCATGTAATGACTTAGTATTGCATGTTAATATTGTTTAATTTCAGATTGATATTGTGAAATTGTATTTTATATCGTATAATAGCGTATAAAATTGACAACATTACAGAAGCAGGAAAACTTTGTGAAGGGTAGTAGGTTGAAATTTCTTTTTTAGGCGCCTGATATGTTTCAATTGTCATGGGGTGGGGCATTCCTATGGAGTGCACTAGCAGGAGTTATAGGCAAGCAGAAATTTAGGACAGAGGTCAGGAAGTAGTGTTTTTGAGACAGGGTATTTATTCCATAAATTGCTTTAAAATAAGAGCTGCCCAGAATAAGGAAGATAGACATGAAGCCAAGAAAAAATTTTAAAAGACATAGCGGTAGGAGATAATGAAGGGGCAGTAACTGGAGAAGCAGGGAAGATAGAGAGAAAAAAAGAAAATGGGAAGGAATTGAAGAGACGATAAAAGAGTTACAGAGAGTTAAGGAAAAACAAGAAAGAACTAGAGAGTTACAGGTAGAAAAATGCAAGCAAGATGACTAAATAGAGGGCTATACGATGAGATAAACGAGTTGAGGCGAGTTGAACTTTGAGGGTGTCGGGTGTCGAAGGTGGAAGAAGTCTGTAGAGAGGGCAGCAACAGCATAATGGACAGAGAATGGAAAAGCCGAGTGCGGCCGGGAAAAGGTGATACAAGTGGCCGAGGTTAGAAAGGAAGGAAACAGGCAGGCAGAATTACCCAGGATGCCTGGGACGGCCTAGGAGCCAGGATTACTGTACTCACATCAACACATAGATCCACCATACATCGTCTAACTGTACTCACATCAACACATAGATCTTCACCATACACTGCGTCTTACTGTACTCACATCAACACAGATCCACCATACCCATCTTACTATACTCACATAACACATAGATCTCCACCCATACACTGCGTCTTCTGTACACACATCAACATATAGATCCCCCCATACCTGAGTCTTACTGCTCACATCCCTAAATCCCACCATACCGCGTCTTACTGACTCATCAACACATAGATCTCCACCATCACTGGTCTTACTGTACTCACATCAACACATGATCCTACCATACACTGCGTCTTACTGTACTCACATCAACATAGATCACCACCACCTGCGTCTTACTATACTCACATCAACACATAGATCCCCACCATACACTGCTTCTTACTGTACTCACATCAACACAGATCCTACCACCACCGTCTTACTGTACTCACATCAACACATAGATCCCTACCATACAGAACGTCTTGTATACTCACATCAACACAGATCTTCACCATACTGCGTCTTACTGTACACACATCACACAATAGTGCCCACCATACACCGTCTTGACTGTACTCACATCAACACTAGATCCCCACCATACACGCGTCTTACTGTACTCACATCAACACTAGATCTCAACCATACAGAACGTCTTACTGTACTCACATCAACACATAGATCACTACCATACACAACGTCTTACTGTACTCACATCAACACATAGATCTCAACCATACAGAACGTCTTACTGTACTCACATCAACACATGATCCCCACCACACACACGTCTTACTGTACTCCATCAACATAGATCCCCAACATACACATCGCCTTACTGCTCACATCAACACATAGACCCCACCATACACTGCGTCTTACTGTACTCACATCAACACATAGATCTCCACCATACACCACGTCTTACTGTACTCCATCAACGTATGATCTTCACCTCCCATCGTCTTACTGTCTCATATAAGCACTGATCCCACCATACACTGCGTCTTACTGTACTCACATCAACATGGGATTTCCACCATACACCGTCTTACTGTACTCATATAAACACACTGATTACAATAAGTACGTCTATGATTTCAATTACAGAGACATGTTACGCTGTTAAAAATTTGTAGCTGTACGCTGTTTGAACTGCAAACTTGCCTCCTCCATTTCGATGTGCATTGGTGGGAAAATGTTATCGTCTTTATGTACAATGTCAGTCATTGTGGAGGGGAGATGCCTTGCAGCTATTGAGAATCAGATTTATCCACATATGTCAGATGTTACTAAAGATATAACAGTGGAGGCACAACTTTTCATCCGAACCTCGTGTCATATACTCTGTCTTGTCTAGACTGATATTTAGTTTCTTTTCCCCACTGATTCCATTCAGCGTTTGAATTGTTTTCATTCTCCTCCATCTTCTTTCTTCTTTGCGTTCGTTCTTTACGACCAATTTTAATCACTCTTTGGATATGTTTGATCTTTGCCAAGAACGTGTATAACTTCATATTGGTTTTGTAGGTTCCTAAACGCATATACTTCTACACATTTAGGACATGTGCATCCGATTTCAGCCAAACCTCCTTAGTCGCCTCTTACGACATGCGTGGTAGGTAACAGTGGTTCTATTCGTTACCCCCCAAATTTGAGCCCCGGTAACCACTCGGGTGATTATTTTCATTAATTCTTGTTCATAATCGTCTACCTAATCTTTTACAAATAAGAATGAGAAAATGGAAGTATTGTGGACAATATAAAGAGAAACGAAGGTTTGGAGAAGATCATTATGGAAGGGCAATTTAGGAAAGAAAGTGGAAGAAAAAGGAAAAGATGGATTTAGAATATAACTGATAATTTGAGAATGAGCTTTGAAGCAATAGATTTAGCATATGACACACACACACACAGAGTGAGGAGAGACAGAGAGAGAGATCAATTCGAAGACTGTTACAGCAAAGATTTGTTGAGAACAAGCTATTTGATGATGAATCTCCCCAGATTTATATCATCCACACAATCAATTATTCTTGTTGTTTCATCTATAACGCTATCTTCAACATCTTGCAGCATCTTCCAACATCACCAACATCTTTCAAATCTTCAACCTCTTCTACGATCTTCCAACATCTTATAACACATTCCAACATCTTCAAACATCTACCAACATCTTCCAACATATATCAACATCTTCCTTATTATTGTTTTTCCCGCGCTACGTTAATAAAATATATTCGTTTAAAAACTGGGATATGTTACTTGTATCTTCCATGAATAATACAGTAACAACGTTTTAATTATTCGTCAATATATCTCAAGAGATTTCAAGTGTGTATGGAGTCATGAACTGAATAATACCATCACGAACATTTCTTTCATTTAATATAGTCTTCATTTGCTCCCAAATTTTTTTAGTGTAAGTGTAATGTTAGATGTTAATATCAAACTGTTTCAATAGGAAGACGTGTTGTGTGTTTTCTGGTGTCTCACAAGCTTTGTATAAGCAAGCCGTTATTGTATGACAAGCTCAGACTAAAGGTGTTGAGTAGCAGGGCTCTAGTCGCATCATCTAGCGACTGGTACCCATTGTGGAAATATGGCACTTTTTATGTTATCATTCATATGTTTGATGATAGTTTATATTTCTATTAGTAAGTAAATCTTGTTCATATTTTTGATGATAGTTTATGTTTATATTGGTAAGTAAAATCTTGTTCATATGTTTGATGATAGTTTATTTTTCTATTGGTAAGTAAAATCTTGTTCATATGTTTGATGATAGTTTATGTTTCTATTGGTAAGTAAAATCTTGTTCCTATGTTTGTTCTTGTTCAACCTGTTGGAAGTCCGGGCTTCTACGTCATACAAAAACTCTCACAAACATTTAGATATTTCTATTCTAAGTCTACATAATAATTATCAGCTCCTTCTTCAGTGTATGTAACTAGAGGTCAGATCAGATATTTCATCTGTCACCGTATAACAGTAGACGGTACTATCTGTAACTGTTAAACTCACTGTCAGATTAGATATTTCATATGCTACCATATGACAGTAGACGGTACTATATGCAACTGTTAAAACCACTATCAGATTAGATATTTCATATGCTACCGTATAACAGTAGAAGTACCATCTGTAACTGTTTAAAATCACTGTCAGATTAGATATTTCATAGCTATCATATGACAGTAGACAGTACTATCTGCAACTGTTAAAACCACTGTCAGATTAGACATTTCATATGCTACCGTATAACAGTAGACGGTACTATCTGCAACTGTTAAAACCACTGTCAGATTAGATATTTCATATGCTACCGTATAACAGTAGACGGTACTATCTACAACTGTTAAAACCACTGTCAGATCAGATATTTCATATACCACCGTATAACAGTAGACAGGGACTATTTTGTAACTGTTAAACTCACTTCAGATTAGATATTTCATATGCTACCGTATAACAGTAGACGGTACTATCTGCAACTGTTAAACTCACTTTCAGATTAGATATTTCATATGCTACCATATGACAGTAGACGGTACTATCTGCAACTGTTAAAACCACTGTCAGATTAGACATTTCATATGCTACCGTATAACAGTAGACGGTACTATCTGCAACTGTTAAAACCACTGTCAGATTAGATATTTCATATGCTACCCATTAACAGTAGACGAATACTATCTACAACTATTAAAACCACTGTCAGATCAGATATTTCATATACCACCGTATAACGTAGACAGTACTATCTGTAACTGTTAAACTCACTGTCAGATTAGATATTTCATATGCCACCGTATAACAGTAGACGGTACCATCTGTAACTGTTAAACTCACTGTCAGATTAGATATTGCATATGCCACTATAACAGTGACATACCATCTGTAACTGTTAAACTCACTGTCAGATTAGATATTGCATATGCCACCGTATAACAGTAGACAGTACTATCTGAACTATTAAACTCACTGTCAGATTAGATATTTCATATGCTACCGTATAACAGTAGACGGTACTATCTGTAACTGTTAAACTCACTGTCAGATTAGATATTTCATATGCTTCCGTATGACATTAGACGGTACTATCTGCAACTGTTAAAACCACTGTCAGATTAGATATTTCATATGTCACCGTATAACAGTAGATGGTACCATCTGTAACTGTTAAACTCACTGTCAGATTAGATATTTCATATGCCACCGTATAACAGTAGACGGTACCATCTGTAACTGTTAAATTCACTGTTAGATTAGATATTTCTATCACCTTATAACAGTAGACGGTATCATCTGTAACTATTAAATTCACTGCAAGAAACAGATATTTCAGATGCTACCATATGACAGTAGACAGTACCATCTGTAACTGTTAAACTCACTGTCAGATTAGATATTTCATATGCTATCATATGACAGTAGACGGTACTATCTGCAACTATTAAAACACTGTCAGATTAGACATTTTATATCTACCGTATAACAGTAGACGGTACTATCTGCAACTGTTAAACTCACTGTCAGATTAGATATTTCATATGCCACCGTATAACAGTAGACGGTACTATCTGCAACTGTTAAACTCACTGTCAGATTAGATATTTCATATGCTACCATATAACAGTAGACGGTACTATCTGCAACTGTTAAAACCACTGTCAGATTAGATATTTCATATGCCACCATATAACAGTAGACGGTACTATTTGCAACTGTTAAACTCACTGTCAGATTAGATATTTCATATGCTACCATATAACAGTAGATGGTACTATCTGCAACTGTTAAATCCACTGTCAGATTAGATATTTTATATGCCACCATATAACAGTAGACGGTACTATCTGCAACTGTTAAACTCACTGTCAGATCAGATATTTCATATGCTACCGTATAACATAGACAGTACTATCTGCACTATTAAACTCACTTTCAGATTAGATATTTCATATGCTACCGTATAACAGTAGACGGTACTATCTGTAACTGTTAAACTCACTGTCAGATTAGAATCTTCATCTGCCACTGTATAACAGTTGACGGTACTATCTGCAACTATTAAACCACGTCAGATTAGATATTTCATCTGACCGTATAACAGTAGACGGTACTATCTGCACTGTTAAAACCACTGTCAGTTAGATATTTCATATTCCACCGTATAACAGTAGACGTACTATCTGCAACTATTAAAACCACTGTCAGATTAGATATTTCATATGCTACCGTATAACAGTAGACGGTACTATCTACAACTGTTAAAACCACTGTCAGATCAGATATTTCATATACCACCGTATAACAGTAGACGGTACTATCTGCAACTGTTAAACTCACTTTCAGATTAGATATTTCATATGCCACCGTATAACAGTAGACGGTACCATCTGTAACTGTTAAACTCACTGTCAGATTAGATATTGCATATGCCACCGTATAACAGTAGACAGTACCATCTTAACTATTAAACTCACTGTCAGATTAGATATTGCATATGCCACCGTATAACAGTAGACGGTACTATCTGTAACTGTTAAACTCACTGTCAGATTAGATATTTCATATGCTACCGTATAACAGTAGACAGGGACTATCTGTAACTGTTAAACTCACTGTCAGATTAGATATTTCATATGCTTCCGTATGACATTAGACGGTACCATCTGTAACTGTTAAACTCACTGTCAGATTAGATATTTCATATGCCACCGTATAACAGTAGACGGTACCATCTGTAACTGTTAAATTCACTGTTAGATTAGATATTTCATATGCCACCTTATAACAGTAGACGGTATCATCTGTAACTGTTAAATTCACTGCAAGAGCAGATATTTCAGATGCTACCATATGACAGTAGACAGGGACCATCTGTAACTGTTAAACTCACTGTCAGATTAGATATTTCATATGCTATCATATGACGAGACGGTACTATCTGCAACTGTTAAAAACACTGTCAGATTAGACATTTTATATGCTACCGTATAACAGTAGACGGTACTATCTGCAACTGTTAAACTCACTGTCAGATTAGATATTTCATATGCCACCGTATAACAGTAGACGGTACTATCTGCACTATTAAACTCACTGTCAGATTAGATATTTCATATGCTACCATATAACAGTAGACGGTACTATCTGCAACTGTTAAAACCACTGTCAGATTAGATATTTCATATGCTACCGTATAACAGTAGACGGTACTATTTGCAACTATTAAACTCACTGTCAGATTATATATTTCTATGCTACCATATAACAGTAGATGGTACTATCTGCAACTGTTAAATCCACTGTCAGATTAGATATTTTATATGCCACCATATAACAGTAGACGGTACTATCTGCAACTGTTAAACTCACTGTCAGATCAGATATTTCATATGCTACCGTATAACAGTAGATGGTACTATCTGCAACTGTTAAACTCACTTTCAGATTAGATATTTCATATGCTACCGTATAACAGTAGACGGTACTATCTGTAACTGTTAAACTCACTGTCAGATTAGATATTTCATCTGCCACTGTATAACAGTTGACGGTACTATCTGCAACTGTTAAAACCACTGTCAGATTAGATATTTCATCTGCCATTAACAGTAGACGTACTATCTGCAACTGTTAAAACCACTGTCAGATTAGATATTTCATATTCCACCGTATAACAGTAGACGGTACTATCTGCAACTGTTAAACTCACTGTCAGATTCGATATTTCACATGCTACCATATAACAGTAGACGGTACTATCTGTAACTGATGAACTCACTGTCAGATTAGATATTTCATATGCCACCGTATAACAGTAGAAGGTACTATCTGCAACTGTTAAACCCACTGCCTCGTGGAGGGCAGTTTAGGAAACTAAAGGATAGGGAGTAAACATTGAACACAAATCTGGAGGAAAGGACACTAAGGAACTTTATGGTTATGTGTGTATTCCATTCCTACTTCTGACATCCCATGCAAAACTTGCTTGACTCCAAACGTATGGACTGTGTCTTTCCTTTGAGTAAAACAGTAGGGAAGAGAGGGGGTTTGTGAAAAATGGGCAAGTCACGTTTCCCATATCAGCTGCTCAGGCTAGGCATAAGTGAAGAGGGCACTTCATACATGCTTTCGGCTCAGAAACAATACGGAAAGCATCAGTTATGGGATACTTAGGGATGAGCCGATAGGCAATTGCGACAAGAGCAAACTCAGAAATCGCCATAATAAAACACTTGACAATTGATCGTCTGTAAAGAAGAAAAAAGCCATATATACATATAACTCTATATGATAGCTCTCGTTTCTGATCGATGTTAGAAATATGATCAATTTCCCAGTATGATACTCTCTTTTTTTCTCTCTCTCTCGCAATATTATTAATAATTGTATCTAGTCTCCGAGAATGTCAAGTCCTTCTTTCTTCTGTGTTCATGTCTCCTATTCTCTGTAACACGTTCCATCCAATCCGCTCTTTGTGTGTTCTGTCCTCCTCTGCTGTATGTGTGTGTCTGTCATTTGTGTGAGTCGTTTATATGCAACCAACTATTTGTCCAAGTGACATCGAATAGTATCTCCTTTTTTTCCTCGAGGATCACATTTTAATTCAGCATTCTTAGTAAGTTCTGTTTCGTTCACTGGTCTTGTGTTGTGCTTCTCCGATAACCGCAGCAGGTAATGGCTAGAATGTCAGTTGATACACCGACTGTGTGTGGTGACACCCAAAAGATCAATGTACGACTCTCATCATGCGTAGAGTCTATCCTCATCTGTCTCTTTTCCATTGTTTTCCATCACCTCTTCGCTCTCCTACATCCATAGGCTCACCTTCATTCCCTACTCTTACGGAGAACCACTTTTACCTCCCCTAGATTTTGGCACGCACCTTTAATATATCCTACCCTTTACCCCCAAACCGACTGAACCAGCCATTTCACACCATGCCCACCGCGACCCCATTACTACACCCTCTTCTTGCGCCCTACTAATTCATTTCTTCTCTTTGAATACGGCTCCTCTCCTATACCTATAGTGGTGACTTCCTTCAACGTACTCTCACCACTGCTCTAACAATAAGCCATTGAATTATATATATGTCCCTGCTGTTCTCGTGACTTCTAGTATGCAAATTAGCTAAGCCGAGCTTGTGTTGAACATTGTTCTAGTTTTCTACCCTTAAGTTTGAGTTACACAACATAATTATACTTGTATACTAATACCATCCCCTCTCCCGCACTTAATATATCTGAAAATACCAATGTTGGGGCGCTGCCTCCGATAACATACAGCCGGCGGGTTCAGGTACAAAATTCAGGGAAATAAGACTACAAGCTTCGCGTGACGTCGCATGCCAGTATTGTTATATAAAGATGAATTATTTTTAAAACAACATAACATATTAAATCAAGGTTATATTATGTTACAAGTTAAGATTAACACTAATAAATATCAGCATTTTAAAATATTTTTCATCAATAAATAATTAAGGAATCATAGAAATGAGTAAAATAAAAAAACGCAGTATTCTTTCAAACATATGCGCAAAAAAAAATAAACAAGCCACCTCATTAAACAGGAATTTAGTTTTCCTCTCTGAGCTTCGGCCTTATGATGCCGGGGGACACGTATGGGCTAGTCACGTACAGTGTGATATTTTGGTGATCAGGCCACTAACCATAAGTCATTCGATTTTGACTTGTCCAGTCATCAGAACGACTGGAATCCACATTACTTGAGAAGGTCTCACATCTACTGAAGTTATTGGCCTGCTTCCCACATCAATAACTTTTTTTATCAGGAAAGAGTGTAGTTGTCTTACCTTCTCACTCTGACCCAGATCCTCCCCTCCCACTGAATATAGTCGGCTACTGGACCCACCTGCAAGGCTGGTGGTCTGGGTTCAACTCCCGCATTGCGCGTGGAATTTTTCCCGACCACGATGGCTCTCAGGTTGACCCAGCCTCAATTGGGTATCATACATACTCTGGGAAAGTAAGGGCGGCCGGCGTGATGCTGACCACATCACCCATTGTGTGCCGACGGTCAATGAAAATACAGGCCTAACACTGTATTGACCTATATACCACGAGGTATGAAAGGGTTCCTTTACTTTACTTACTGAACCCACCTACAACATTACGTAATACAACACGACGCTAGTTTTGAGTGACTCAATGGTAGACTTAAGTTCACTAGGACTGGTATCATTTATCTTCCTACATGTGACAACATCAGACATTTAATTCAGATGACATTTACAAAGTTTCTTTCTATACAAGACTGTCTAGGATTCATCAAATTATATTGTTCTAGACAATCACAATACGGGAGAACGACATGGACACGACCTACATTCAAATTTACGCGCCGTGTAATAGTGCTGACAATATAGAAGAGTGCGATGAATTTTATGACGTCATTAGCGATACTATAAATAGAATCAAATCAGGGAGAGACTACTTTCTATTGGGTGATTTTAATGCACATTTAGGTTCTGATAGGACAGGAGTTGAGTCATATCTAGGACACTTCGGAGACAACACTAGTCAGAGAAATCGAAACGGCATAAGACTTCTGGAATTGTGTAAATAGGGGGAAGACTGCAGTAAAACTTGGTAAATAGTGAAACACGTACAAACAAGTACTATAGTTTTACAAAATACAGAAACAGTGACGATAAACAGCAACGTTTCGACCAACAAGGCCTTTATCAAGCAAACGAACAAACAGGATTGACAAATTAAAATGAAACACAAATGGACGACCAAATACAAACGTATCTAAGGAAAATCTGGAATAAAAACGAATAACGAAATAAATGTAACACAAAAACTAGAAATAGAACGGAAAGAAACAATGAAACATCTAGTAAATATATACTTGAATACATGCAACATATACCCATATAGATTACAAAGCATGGGAAGAGAAAGTACTAGAAGCATAAGAATGTAATACATGCAACATATACCCATATAGATTACAAAGCATGGGAAGAAAAAGTACTAAGAAGCATAAGAATGTAATACGTTGAGCCCGCGTGGTCTAAGGTACCATACAAAGAAATCAACCGATTCTCCAGAGCAAATCGACTACGATCATCAGAGAACATGATCGGATGGCCTGGACATCGCAAGCTCCTGAATGGCCAGTATCATTGAAATGGGTAGCTACAGGGTCACAGAGCATTGGCGTATATCGCGCAAGTGTTGGGCGAATCGGTCACTGAGTCTCCTGCCGGTTTCCCCAATATAGGCCTTGTTGCACCGCTTGCAGATAATGGCATAGATAATATTCAGGACTCGCACGTGAAACTGTCTTCAACAACGAACGTGGCTTTTGGAAAAGACACCGTGCGGGTCTGTATTACATAAGCACAAGTGTTGCAGCGTCGACGGCCACACTGGATGGTGCCAAAATGACTTCCAATTCTGACAGGGTGAAACTTATCTTAACTTTCCACCCTCATAGTTCCCTTGTGAAGAAAGTCTTATTCCGTCATCTCTCCATTCTTCAGTCTGATCCTGAGACACGTTCAATCTTCCAACACTATCCTTTGGTGGCGTACAGACGGGACAGAAGCCTTAAGGATATGTTGGTTCACAGTCGCCTCAAGCCCAATATCCAGAGTCATTTTGGCACCATCCAGTGTGGCCGTCGGCGCTGCAACACTTGTGCTTATGTAATACAGACCCGCACGGTGTCTTTTCCAAAAGCCATGTTCGTTGTTGAAGACAGTTTCACGTGCGAGTCCCGTAATATTATCTATGCCATTATCTGCAAGCGGTGCAACAAGGCCTATATTGGGAAACCGGCAGGAGACTCAGTGACCGATTCGCCCAACACTTGCGCGATATCGCCATGCTCTGTGACCCTGTAGCTACCCATTTCAATGATACTGGCCATTCAGGAGCTTGCGATGTCCAGGTCACAGCCATCCGATCATGTTCCTCTGATGATCGTAGTCGATTTACTCTGGAGAATCGGTTGATTTCTTTGTATGGTACCTTGCGACCACCGAGCTCAACGTATTACATTCTTATGCTTCTTAGTACTTTCTCTTCCCATGCTTTGTAATCTATATGGGTATATGTTGCATAATACATTCTTATGCTTCTTAGTACTTTCTCTTCCCATGCTTTGTAATCTATATGGGTATATGTTGCATGTATTCAAGTTATATATTTACTAGATGTTTCATTGTTTCTTTTCCGTTCTATTTCTAGTTTTTGTGTTACATTTATTTCGTTATTCGTTTTTATTCCAGATTTTCCTTAGATACGTTTGTATTTGGTCGTCCATTTGTGTTTCATTTTAATTTGTCAATCCTGTTTGTTCGTTTGTTTGATAAAGGCCTTGTTGGTCGAAACGTTGCTGTTTATCGTCACTGTTTCTGTATTTTGTAAAACTATAGATACTTTGTTTGTACGTGTTTCACTATGGAATTGTGTAACCAGCATGACCTAATTATTACCAACACACAATTTCAACACCGTCAATCACACATTTATACTTGGTACAAATGGAACAACTTAGACTGCAAGAGCCAAATAGATTTCATTCTAGTCAAAAGATCAAAAGAAGGTCAGTGGTAGACGCTAGGGCTATACCAAATTTATGCATAGACACGGACCACAAAGCGGTAGTTATGACTATCAGAACATACAAGAAGAGTACCAGAGGGCAACACACGACTACAAAAGAAATAATCAAAATCAATAAATTAACAGATGTCAACACACAAGAGTCATATCTTCAAAGAGTCACAGATAATTTTGCTAAACTAACTGAAGAAAGCAAGTCAGTAGAAGAAGAATGGACAGTATTTAGGAGAACTTTATTAGAAGCAGCCAAAGAAACATGTGGAACAGTAAAATACAGAGGTACCCGACCAAAAATCACAACTTGGTGGAATGACGAAGTAAAACTAGCGGTAAAGGAGAAAAACACAGATACAACTTATGGGCAAAAACAAACATCAAAACGACCTCACTGAGTATAGAACAGCTAGAAAACAAGCCAAGGAGATAATAAAGAAGTCTAAAATACAAGCATGACAAGATTATGGCAAAACATTAAATTCAGACTACAAAAATTCAACAAGACATTTTACAAGAAAATTAAAGCTATGCGGGAAAAACAAGAACAATATGACCCAACTGAAATTATTAACGATGAAAACGGCCAAGCTCTTAATGATCCAAAATGATAATGAACAGATGGCGACAATACTTTAGTGAACTTCTCAACCTACAACAAGAGGACCAACCGAACACTCAAGAACACACAGTAAATGTAACTGAAGTAGAGACCAAGCATAACACTATCAGAGATCAGAAATGCTGTAAATATGGCCCCACCTAATAAAATACCAGGCCCAGACAATATCCCGACCGACCTAATCAAAGCAACTAAAGAGGTAGGAATCAGCTGGCTCCATAGACTATTCAACCAAGTCTGGATCACACAGAAACACCAGAAGATTGGAGGAATGCTACAATTGTTCCCATCTGGAAGAAGAAAGGTAACAAGAGGGACTGTACAAAGTATAGAGGCATAGCGCTACTGAGCCACACTTGGAAAATATTCTGCAAAATACTTGAGAAAAGGCTCCGCCACATCATCGAGCCACAGCTTAATGACTCCCAAATGGGATTCAGGAAGAACAAAAGCTGTACAGACGCAATATTCGCCCTCAGACAGTTAGTAGAAAGGACTATCGAATCCGACAAACATTTACACGTTGCATTTGTAGATCAGGAAAAAGCGTTCGACCGCGTAGATAGGCACAAGTTGTGGAAAATACTAACAACCTATGGGGTTAATGAACACCTAATCAACCTTTGCAAGAACATTTATACTGACAGCCAATGTACGATTAGAACAAATACAGGATTATCAGAAAAGTTTCACGTAGGGTCAGGAGTAAGACAAGGTTGCGTACTATCCCGCTGCTATTCATCACGTACATTGACCACATTTGTAAAATAGCTAACACCAGCAAAGGAAACAACCTCGGAGAACTCTTAAATGAATTTATTTTTGCAGACGATCAGGCAATCATATCAACAACAGAAGAACAGCTACAACAACACATCTACAGACTCCAGTTAGCATGTAACGAATACAACATGAGATTAACATCGACAAAACAGAAGTAATGACATTCGCCAGAGAGGAAAACACTACCAACATCTCCATCGATAATCACCTACTAAATCAAGTAAAAACTTTCCACATACCTGGGAGCATTTTTCAGCAAATGGAAGAATAACTAATGAAATTCAACACAGATGCAACAAAGCAAATCAAATGATAGGGAAAATGGCACCAATTTTAAGATGCAAACACGTCACCATGTACACAAAAAGAGCAATGTTCAACACAATCTTTCTCCCCACATTATTTTACCAGTGCCAAACCTGGACGCTGACAACAAACGATAGAAGAAAACTAGTCACAGCAGAGATGAAGTGTCTACGCAGAATGCTGGGTGTAACAAGAAGAGACCGGTTGAGAAATGAAGACATCAGGAAAAAGTGGGTACAACATCAGTACTAGACTTCATCAAGAAACAACAAATTAAATGGTTCGGTCACGTAAGCAGATTACCATCAGACAGTGCACCCCAAAGAGCAATGCTGCTCCGATACAATGGGTACAAAGCAAAAGGCCGGCCACGCAAAAGATGGACCTCAGAGATAACAGAGGCGACGAAAGAGACTATCTACGAAGCGCATACTAGGGCCTGTTTTAGAAATCTCTTCCTGACCTGACGCTGTGAGGCATACAGGATTCGAGAAAGAAGAAAGAAAGATTAACTTTAGATTTATGTTTTAGTATATTTATTATTTCTTGTTCGTATATATTATCTTGATAAATGCCTACTATCGAAACATCGAATGTTCTCATTTTAATATTTAAACATTTATTTTGCCTTGCTTATGTAATGATGTAATATACATGTAATTATGCAATATGCCTGTAATAATGTAATATACCTTAACCATATCAGATTTTTACTCTGTATTATCGCAGCCTCTCAACGGTTTTCTCCAGATCTGATCTAATCCGGTCTTACTACCTGAGCTCTGTATGTTTCCGTACATCATCACTGCACTACTGCTATGTCTGGTCACGTCACATAGTTGAACCAGTGGGTGATGGACAGTCCACATGTTTTATTTAGTGGCTGCTTTTCATTAAAGGCCAGACCACCAAAAATAACGTGTAACATGTTTTATTATTTTATACATTTTTCTTCATAATTAAAGTGATACTGATTAGCTTTGAAAATTTATATATAACTCTAAAATATCACATACAGTATCAAATGCCCCGCCTTTCCTCCCTAATAAGTATAATTCTAGCATATCCAGCTTAATAAGTTTCTAAGACTTCTATATAGAAATTTGATTTATTTAGACCATACATTAACATGAGACCTTTGACTCTGGCCTCTCTCTTGACTAGTTATTTATAGTGCGTTTCAAAATGATTTTCCGCGGGGGAAAATTTAATATCTCTGCAACCGCTTGACCGTAATTGTTGTAACTTTGCATATGATCTAATGATCGTAATGTCCCGAGGTTGATATTTTTTTCACTCAATAGCAAACGTATAGTTTAAAATTTTCTTTATGTAAAGTATATAAAAGTGACCATCTCTTAGCCAATCATATAATGAAGTATTACCCCTTCATATTTGTGAGATGTTGCAAGTTCCACGACTTGCACGTTTTTCACTGGTTTTTGCCGATTTTAATCGCTTTATCGCACTTTAAAAAAATGTATAATGATCCTTCCGGTGTGTTTAGATACAATTTACCGTTCGTGTTTTCCAGAGCATTGGTGTTTTACAAAACGTTTAGTATTCTAGATTTGTTATAGAATGGGTATGAAAATCAAGTTTCTTACACTGCATACAGTGGCTGTGAAAATATATAAATATTTTATCAGAGTATCTAATCGTGGAAAACTGTATCGGAGTATATCAAATCCTGAACAGAGAACTATACATGCTTTGGGCTTAAGTAAAAGATATCTACATAAATTATTCAATGTTAATGGAGCTGTCAGTACAGTCAATACATTGACTCAAGGCAGAAAGAAAGTAGTAGACAATTTTGACAGGGATGTGATTAGAAGAGAATTTGCAGAATGTTCGATTCCAAAGAAACTGTGACACTAAGAAAGCTGAAGATTAGGTTAAGAATACACAATGACATTGATGTATCGAAATCAACGTTATGGAGAACTGTTAGAAGCATCGGCTTTACTTTTAGGAAGTACGCTATTGGGAGAAATGTCATCTGCGAGAAGCCTCATTTAGTACGTCTGAGAAGTAAATATTTACGTGAAGTACGGGAAATACGTAATCAAGGTTACGATATTGTGTATGTGGATGAAACCTGGATCAATGCTCACCACACTAATGAAAGGAGTGGCAGTTATCCGATGGAACAATTAAACGATATGTATCTAGTGGAAAAGGACAACGTCTGTTAATGGCACATGCAGGCAGCAGACAAAATAGGCTGGTTAAAGATGCTGAACTTATTTTCACTTCCAATTATACGGACAACAGGGACTATCATACCGAGATGAACGGTAACATATTTAGAGATTGGATTGAACATACTCTTCTTCCGTCCCTAGACAGACCATCCTGTGTGATAATGGACAACGCATCATACCACAACACTGTGTCAGAAGAAGACAAAATCCAAACATCTTCGAGTACAAAAGATGCTATAAAACTTTCGCTCAGAAAGGAGAACATTCCATTTAAGGAGGGGTTTTTGAAGCCTGAATTACTATCTATTGTTAAAACATCACAGAAGACCAGGGTATTCCAAACAGACAAGTTGATTCAACAGCATGGTTATGTGTGTTTGAGACTACCACCTTATCATTCACACTTAAACCCAATTGAACTCATTTGGGCCAAAGTTAAAGGACTGGTAGCAGCTGAAAATAAAACTTTGAAGCTAAGCAATATGAAAGAACTAACATATACCGCCCTGTCGAAGATAGACAGAGATTATTGGTGTAAATGCGAAGACCATGTATTAAAGGAGGAAAATGACTACTGGGACAAAGATGGACTGTCGTTCTGCAGCCAGG
>JADZMA010000890.1:0-28233 GCA_020796225.1 Arion vulgaris
CCCTTCCTTTTAAAGGAAAAAAGTTTTTCACAAATACTTTAAAGTCTAGTGATATATTAATATATTGTCACACAATACTTTAAAGTCTAGTGACATATTGTCACACAATACAGGTAAAGTCTAGTGACATATTGTGATTGTCACACAATACATGTAAAGTCTAGTGATATATTGTCACACAATACATGTAAAGTCTAGAGACATATTGTCACACAATACAGGTAAAGTCTAGTGACATATTGTCACACAATACATGTAAAGTCTAGTGACATATTGTCACACAATACAGGTAAAGTCTAGTGATATATTGTCACACAATACATGTAAAGTCTAGTGACATATTGTCACACAATACAGGTAAAGTCGAGTGATATATTGTCACACAATACATGTAAAGTCTAGTGATATAATAATATTGTCAAAGAATACATAAAGAATACATGAACGCCTGGTGTTCTAATGTCAAAAAATACAGGTACAGTCTCTCTATATCCTCTTCTTCATGTCCTCGTCTTGACACATAAGGCTTTCACATATTTCCATGCCACTTACATCTATGAATTGTTTTACTAACATGAGACCGCAATGACAATCATACAACTCTTTTACTGTTCTCCATGTTTCTGGTTTAGATGTCCAGGCATTCACTTCCCATCCACTGTCCATTGTTCTAGCTAATGCCTCTTTTACTTACTTATTTACTTAATCCACATGCCTAGTGACACATGGGGCTTCAGAAGGACTTTCCATGCTCTCCTGTCCCGTGCAACCTTCAGCGCAGAGCCCCAGAGATGCGGTGTCCAGTTCCTCTTCCATCATGCGCCCCCATGTTGTCCGTGGTCTGCCTTTCTTTCTCTTTCCCTCTGGTGTCCAAGTGAGGGCTATCCTTGCAGGCATTTCTGTCTCATTCTCATAACATGTCCGAGCCATTTCCATCTTCTCTTCTTGAGTATGTCATTCATTGCCTCTTGTCTTGTGTCTTGGAGTAGTTGGTTATTGGATATTTTTACTGGCCAAGATTCTAAGATCTCAGAGACAAGAGTGTGGAAAACTGACAGCCTGCTAGTATCTCCTTGGTCATCCTCCAACACTCCGATCCGTAGAGCAAAACTGGCAAAACAATGCTTTATAGAGTTTAAGCTTTGTGGTCCTATTGTAGATTTTGGACCTTCATACTGGTTTCATTCTGGCAAAAGCGGTTCTGGCCTTACTTAGACGTGATTTAATCTTCCTCTGTGCCACCATTTAGTGTCAGATAGCTACAAGATATGTAAACTGCTCAACCCTTTCCAGTGTTTCATTTTCAACATTACTGGCTTGTTGGATTTCACTGTTGTCATAATTTTTGTTTTTCCTGTGTTTGTTTTGAGGCCTACTGTCTTGCCGTGCTGTGAAGTATTGTACTTTTCTCTGTATATGTTCATTTTGTGTGACACCAGGCTATATCGCCATAAAGTCCAGGTCCTCAAGCATCTCGAAAGGGTCCATCTTATTCCTCTTGGTGCTTGTTGTTTTATGGCATTTTTAGCACCCAGTCAATTGTAATACTAAACAAAAGAGAGGACATTACGCATCCCTGTCTTCACCAGATTTTACTGGGAATGTTTTGTTGGAATTCTTTAGGTTGCAGGAGAAATCTTTATAGAAGAGTGGTATGATGTTGACAAGCTTCTGCGGTACGCCGTATTGTCTCAGTATCTTCCATAGGCTGTCTCTGTGGACGCTGTCGAATGCCTTTTCAAAATCTATGAAGTTGATATATAGTCCTTTGCCACTCGCTACATTGTTCTAAAATGTTACGTAGGGTAAATATATGTTCATTTGTTCCTCTTCCTTTCCTAAATCCTGCGTGCTCCATTCGAGACACTTGTCTACTGCTTTTGTATTCAGATTATGACAATTTTGCAGAATATCTTACTTGGGATTGAAGGCAACGTGATTCCTCTCCAGTTATTGCAATCTGTTAGGTCTCTCTTCTGGGGATTTTCACCACAGTACTCTCTAGTCCAACCTTAGGCAATTCTTCTTTCTCCCAGATATCTGCAAACAATGGCTCTAAGATGTTTGCAGCTAAGATGGGATCGATCTTGAAAAGCTCTGCTGTCATTTCATCATTCCCGGTGCTTTGTTGTTTCTCAGGGATCCAATAGCTTTACTATTTCTTGCTTTTCTGGCAATTTGAGGTTGATATCAATATCCTCAGGGCGTGGTGATATCCGTGGATGTTCAGGATCAGGTCTGTTTAGCACATCTTCAAAGTGGGATGTCCATCTCATATCCTGCTCTGTTGTCAACAGTTGTCCTAGACTGTTTCTGACTGGCATGTATGGTGTGTCTTTACCTCCGCATAATTGTTTGGTAATCTTGTACAGTGTGTGCAGATCATGACTTTAGCAGCCTTTTCTGCTACTTCTGCTGTCTTTCCATAAATTTTCTTGTCTGTTCTAGCACTTCTTTTTACCATTTTGTTTAGTTCTGTATATTCTTTTCTTGCCTTATCTTTTTGACGCTCTGATCTAATGCTATTGATGAGATTTTTTTTCTCCTTCCGCTTTTGGATGTATTCTAAGGTCTGGCCACTTATCCACTTTATGTTGTCCTTTACTGGTCCCAGTACCTACTGCTAACTATTTTATATGTGCCTTGATCGCATTCCATTTTTCTTGGATACTTTCAGTTGGTGTTGTGTCTGACTGCTCTGACAGGATTTGAAATATGTTCTTTAGTTCCACTATATATTTTGTAGCAATCTCTCTGTCTTTAATAGGTTAACATTAAAGTATTCTGTTCTTGTCTTGTATATATGTTTTCTTGAGTTTGAGCCTGATCATGGCAACGATGGTGGTGGCGCTGCCCACGCAGCTCTCTTTCACCTTTACATCAAGTAATGTCTTTCGCCATTTGCTGTTGATCATAAAGTGGTCATCTGGTTTTCATCTCTTCCATTTGGGGATATCCATGTGTACTTGTGTATAGTCCTGTGTGGAAACAATGTGCCTCCTCTATGATCAGTCTGTTTTCTAGACAAAAATTGCTCAACATTTCTCCATTTTCATTTGCAGTGCCAATCCCTCTTCCCATTATTGCTTCTCGTGTCTGTTATTGTTTCAACTTTGCGCTTAGGTCTCCCATTATGCACAAAACGTCCTGAGCTGGAACCTTGTCCACTATTTCCTGTAACCTTCTATAAAATGTGTTTTGTCCTCTTCGCTTCGTAGTGGGTCATAGCATTGAATGATAGTTAGCTTTCCTTGTTTCCATTAAATCGGCTTCAACAATCTTCATTAACGGGTGCCACTCGGGTAAGAGATGTTTATTCAATCCTTTCCTTATTATTAGTGCAACTCCTGCTGAATGATTCTCGTCGTCTCTTCCTGAGTATAAGATGGTTTCCCCTGTTCTAGTTGTCATCTGTCCGAAGCCTGTCTATCTACTTTCGCTGACCCCTAGAATGTGTAATTTATAGTGTTGCATCTCTTTACCACCTGTGATGTCTTTGTGGTCTCGAACATTGTTCTGACGTTCCAGAATACTATTCTTAGTTTAGTTTTGACATCCAGCAGACTTGAATTTCAGCATGGGCTTCCAGTGCTTTCACCCATACTGTTCATGCTGACAGTGGTACTCTGTCTCAAGACCGCTGACATCAGAGCATTTTTTTCCTTTGAGTTTCTGTAACATTTTTTTCTTTTATGGGGCAGAGTTGTTAGCACTCGCCAACCCCAACCTGGAGGACCAGGAGGCCACATTTAGTCTGACCTCTCACCTTGGACCTGTCCGGCATGGTAACCTTCCCAGGAACAGAACGTCTGCCGCATAGCTTTGGATCATTGAGGACGCAAGCCCCACCACTACAAGGTAATGGCCTCATGGGGGAGCTAATGCTCTACTCTACTGCCATTCATGCCCAATCCATCTCCATGTTTTAATAATAATGGTTTCCAATGAAGCACAGTTTGAACTTACTCAACAATTAGTCAGTTAGTGTGAAAGTGAAACAAGAATTAAGTCTCTCTAAAGGACAAGAAGAGACCATATAAGAAATGAGGAAATTAGAAGAACAGTCGGAATAACACCTGCTATTAGATTTATTGAAAACCAGAGACTCAAATGGTTTGGCCACTTGGTCAGAATGAACCGAAAGATGGGTTGATGGAGTTACAGACATCTTAAACTCCACAATACCACACCATATCAAGCGACCGAGCGTGCATTATCTCGAAACCGATCATCAGTTAAACCTGCATGCCTAGCGGCAAAAGCAGAGGACAAAAGAAAGGACTACTAAAGTACAGTACCTGACTTTATGACTATTGGTTATTAGGAGTTTCATCGTCTAGCACAGTGTGCTAAAATGACTGCATTCATATGTCTAATATACTGTAGTACTGCGGAGTGAAAGAGTTAACCTTAAGTGACTCAGCCAACGGCAAAAGTAGTTAACAGTGTAACACAGTGAGTAAACCAGGTTAGGTTGGCTCACAATAAAATGCAAAACTTTAAACGGATGTAAACAAATTAACAACTACTGAGAATGTCATTGAACTAAATATCTCAAGTAACTATCTACACACTGACCTCCTTCATTTCTAAAAATACAAAGAGCCTTTGACAAATGATAACGGCACAGAAGTATTATGTTCCAAGTCTTATATCAATAGATCTTAGAACGCCGCCATCTTAACATTTCCACGAGTCAGAGTCTGTCCAGGGTTAACTTGTGATGACGTCATGGTAAACTGTGTTCCGCTGGTAACATCAATGCAGCAGCCAAAAAATCTAACCTGCTACTATGGTAACGGACATACTGTTTACTTATCTCCCCTCCCCCATTACTTCTAATGACATATAATGTTATCAAATAACACTCTTCAAGAAGTCATATCCTCTTCAATTAGTTCCAGATATCACCAGATGTTCATTATTCTCTCTCTCTCTCTCTCTTGTGATCGTTGTTTTTGGCAATTTTGATCATTCTTATTGTGATATATAAACAGCCTTTGCCAGGAACGTAATTTTTACGTCACATCGGTCAGCGCCATTTGGAGCTCTAGTGCTTATCCTTCGGTGACGTGTCCGGTTTTAACCAGCGTTTACTGGGTTCGCTCTCCGTTAGCCTTGGGCTGTCCTAGCCGACCTGCAGGCAGCAGGTTACTATTTTCTTTAGGTAGCTACCCTTAGATAACCTTTCCTCCCGGCTTGTTGAGTGTCATCTGTCCAGGTTACCAGTATTTTGTTTGGTACTACTTGGTTTGCCTGCCGTCCAGTTTTGTATGCGGTTTTCTCCGCTGCCTTGATTGTCCCAAATCGAACTACAATGCAGTCTTGCAGTTACCAGATTGAAAGAGATGGGTGTCAATATTGGTGCAGCCCGAAAAGAACGACATACTAAATATGCAAAGAGATTGATTAATCAACATCGAACTGGCGTGCTGGGTCGCTGGACGCTGCTGGATTTGCTGAGGCGGAGATCGAGCACCTATGGACATGTCCGGAGTGCTATGATGATAGTCCTCATAACTGATAACTGAGTGGTTCTCTGCGAGGAAACGCGGTTATTGTTCTCTGGATGAAGACCCCTCTCGAGGTCCGCCACCGTTTTGTCCACATCCGTTTCTTTGGGTTCCCTCTTCGCCCATTTCTGCTTGTGCCCTCGTCTACCGACTGACCCACTTTCTTCTTTCGTCACGTGTGCTCACATTGTTCTACTGGGTGACACCTTACCCATTTCTATCTCACTGTGCACAGTTTATCACCATTCGGTAGGAACGTTTGCACTAGATTCAAACCTCAGCTTGTATTTCCAATTTTTTGGCACATTTGGGTAGTCCGATCACCCCTGCGTTTGTCACACCTTTTCGTCGCTCCATCATCAGCACGCGGCATGTCTGCCTCATCGGTGGGCTCACCTGTGTATCGTTCGTATGCGTGTTTGTTCTACTTTGGCACCTGCTGACCATCTTTATCGGGATTCTCACTGTGCTCACATTTACTAGGCCTCGAGACGCCATGATACGCAACACAACCACCACCCTCTTCCCTCAGGGCTTCTAGTTTCGCCCCATGTGGGTCCACGTCTCTTCTCTGGGTGCACCCCTCATCCAGAGCCAACTATAAACTTATGGGCTTTCGGACTCAGGTAAGAATTATGGGAAATCAGACCCCAACTAAACCACGTTATCTCGCATTGCAGTATTGATGTATATAGACGAATTCATTTTAAACTTAACACAAAATGATAAATCGAAGCTATATTATGCAACAAGTTAAGTTTAAGAATAAGAATATCAATATTATGAATATTTTTCACTAATAAATAACAATAGTCTCACAGAATTGAGTAAAATTGCAAAAGGCTTGCAGTGTTCTATCAAACGTTTATATTTTCCGGCCCCTTTTCTGGTCTATGTCAGGAACACCTAGTCAGTTGTCTGGCCTAGTTATCTAGAGTTGACTGTGCCTCATCCCTTTATGTTTATTTGTTCAGCTTTTCCCATTGGCCGGCTTTTCCACTGGGATTCTGGTCTGTGTTGCGAGCGGATCTCATCCAACGTAACTTCACATCTGCATCAGTACTTATACCAGAGTAGCTCTTCCTTGAAATCTAGTCCCTGATGAAGATTTTTTACAATATATTTTCAAGAAAATTAATTATTTAAAATAATTATTACAATGCATACGTTAAACGTTGTTTATCATAAAAAACAATGTCTTTGGCAACATGTGGCCAAATGTATGACAATATGTTTGTTAGTTTTGTTCTGTGTATTAAAAAAAAAGACAACCTTTGTACTATGTGATCTCCGCCTTAATAAATCAATCGATAATAATTCTTATGTTGCTCATGGGCAGATATTTTAAACAGTCATTTTAAATATCTATACGCCATTCTTTGGAGATATGTAACAGGGACAAATCATACAGCTAGAACACCGATACCATGAGAGTAACAAATATTTTGGAAGTTGGTCGTATCCATATGAATACCCTTTATGTCAGTTAGTAAGAGGGAAGAAACCAGAGCAGCCCAGTAACCACAGATTAAGTTCAAGAATATGCATAAGATAACTATCAATGTATCATGTGTGCCAAGAGCTTTGGGAACGAAGCGGCCTTACATCCTATTTAGTATAGACTATCTTTTCCTTATGGCTGACGTCCTTAGTAGTTATAATAATAACAATGATTCCTCACTTACCGTTATACGTTACATAGGGCCTGCAAGCAATTTCTCCATACCGCTCATCCTGGGCAACTCGCTCAATCTCCTCCATTTAACTGAAACCGATATGTTCTGCCTTTCTCAGCAAAGTTCGTCTCAGGGTCTCCCTAAATCGTCCTCTCTTTCTTGAATCCTTTGTATCCCACTCCAATGCTTAGTCGTTATATCAAGTTTAATTATCTCTTGTGTAATCACCATAATCATCAAATAGTTTGTCATGAGCAGAACTTTGTCACCCTAACACTCATTCAGACTTTCTCTCTCTCTCTCTCTCTCTCTCTCAAATGCAAGATGTCCGGCTTCTTCATCTGTCATGCTTACTTATGTAACTACAATGATTAAATATTTATTAAATTAATGAAACAGTTCCCAAGAATCAAGGTGGCATGTGGATAGCCCAAGTTTAAGAACAATTGGTCCGTGACCACAGTTGCGTTACTACAAAATGGGAAAAATGAATCGCCACAGATAGGAGCATGGCCAACTGTCATAATAGTATCATTATTATTGGAAGGAAATGTAGAGAGTCGGGCAATATCAAAGCTAAACTCACAATTAAGCAGCTGATAGCATGCAGATAACGCAAATGATGATGTTATTGTGTATAGACATTTTTCTCTGCATTGTGGTGAGAACTCTTGCTGAGGTTTTCTAGATTGCACGAATGGCAGGATAGTTGCAGAGAGGAATGGAGCATACGTAAACTGATTCCAGTATGAGGATTGAGGCTGAGGCTGTTACAGCTAACCTGGAATGGTTCTTGGCATTCATTTACTGGGACAATTATTGTGTCTGACTCTCAACTGATGCTTTGACACTTCATTTACTGGGGGAAGAAGGAGGCTTCGGTTTATCGCCAGGCTTCTGTTGAATAGAACAAAATTAATACTTAATATATCTAGTGATTTAAGGGCAGAACTAGGCGCATGAGGTGCAGACTGAGGAGTGTGTTCAATGAGCCACTGGAACTCATCAGTAGGGCATATGCGTACTCTCGACAACCACCTAGAAGACTGAGCATCGACGGGTCTGCTCGGAGTGATATATACCTCAGTTCTCATATAGTCAACAGATAGTCATGGTATCATGTTTAAATGTTATGTACTTCTTCCACACTTTCCAATGATTCTTGCTGTTGTTACAATATTATAAATGCAGTGAAACTTATCGTGGGCGTCGACATAAGTTTTTCCAGGCAGAAAAAATGGTTGGTAGTTATGGAGACCAGTTTCGCATAACTGTTTGATAAAGATCCATTTTCCAGAGAGGTACCTCACTCCCTTCCTTGCCTTAACGTATGAACATCCATGAAACTTACGTAAATGGGGATTCACATTTGAGAGACAACCGTATTAAAGTTATAGTTACAGTATCGAGCTAGTGTTGGTGCCAGACTATGACCAGTCACACCAAGTCTCGCGAGACTATCCTGTGTGTGGGTAAACTAGACCAAGATGGCGAGTCTTTGGATCGATTCAGACAAAATGTAACTATCGTTCTTCTGACTTTTTCCTAGTGGATTATTTTTTTACAATGGCAGACATTGAGGTTGACATAGCGAGGCTTCCAGACGATATTCGGGAACGTCTTGCTGAGCTTGACTTGGAGCTTTCCGAAGGTAAATTATTCATAAGAAAGTTACCAAAATAGCAGAAGATGTTGTCGATGATTCATTGTTGTAACTACCGGTTATCGTTTTAAAACTCAAGAGACATTTTTTTAAATCAACTCTTATACTGTTCGTTCTGTGCAATGTCTGCTTGTAAGGCATTAGTTCACATTGCTTCTGTTCAGCATACATATTTTGGACGGGTAGTTCAACAACACTTTCGTTTAAAATCATTAATTAAAATGCAGTGAATGGTGAATCAGAATGTTGTGAACATTTGCAGACAGTAAACTGTAAAGTAACTAACTCGTAACTCGCCACATTCATTTTCTAACACTACAGACTCACACCACGTGTTGCCAGTGTTATGTTGTTTAATAATTTTAACAAATCATATGAGACGTATATGATGTTTTTATTATTGTGGATATATGTTTCATTTCTCTAACGTCGTCGAGAACCGTTGCAATCTATACAATACACACCTAACAAGTAAAACTTGAATCAAAATGAATGGTTGAGTAACGACGAGATGCTTCTCGGTGTTCATCATAAACTGAAAAGCTGGAGTGGAAGCAAACTAAGGAGACGTCACAGAGAGCTGACAGTGTTCTAACATTTTGAAACGTGTGGTCATGTTAACAGGAACAAATTCATTTTCTAGTTTGAAAAAAGTGTAGATACATTTCCAGATAAATATCTTGAGAAGTGTGTGTATTCATGTTCATTTTGCTGAACTGCTGTGTTCCAGTATAAGTCTGTTGCCAGTGTCTTGAACCATGCATTAACAATTTTCTGCAGTTTATCATCAGTTTCAAACTGCTGCAAGGCGAGACACCTCTTAAGATGCATAAAAAGATGGTATTCACTTCGGTGTGCGATCAAAGTTTCAATGAAGTTCTTCCATCCATTGAACATTTTTGATCTCATGGAGTGAGGTTGAGCATTCTCATGCAAAATCACAATCTAGCGGGCAGCAGCCCACATCTTTTGTTTTGAAGTTTCATCAGAGTTTCACAATAAGCAATGGCATTAATTGTCTTCTCACATTTACGGAAATTTACAACAAGATCCCATGTTTGTTTCAGAAAATAGTGACCATGATCTTTATGACAGAAGATGCTTTCATAAACTTCATTGCTTTCGGAGACCATATGTGCTGCCATTGCATTGACTGTTGCTTTGATTTGATGTTTGTGTAGAGAATTCATATCTCATCTCCAGTAACTGCAGTACTTGATATCTCGAACTTACTAAAAACACTCCATATACATTGCGCTAGACTTTCAGTCAATACATTTACATGTAGTTCTCCAGTCTTCTAAAACTGATATTGTATTAGTGGCACAGTATTGTGCAAAGTCTTGGGCTGCATTTAAATATAGACAAGTGTCCGTAGGTGATCTGATCTCATTCTACAAATCTCCAATAGCGTCCCATGATTAACTGTAACAGTTGGATGTTGATTGATGGTCCTACTCATACGACTGTCGTGCTGCTCATTTCTTGCCACCCCAAACTCACAAGCTCTTACAATCTAGCTGTTAAGGTGGATTGGTTTAGATGAGTCCTTTTGGCCACACTCTATGAGGGCGCTCTGCAGAATATATCATCTCTATCTGTTTGCTGATCCCCCAGTTTCATGTAGGGTCAGGGTAGACAAGGTTGCTATACCGCTGCTTTTCATCACGTATATTGACCACATCTAGCAAAATAGCTAACACCAGCAAGGAAACAACCTCGAAGAACTCTTAAACAAATTTCTTTTTGCAGATGATCAGGCAATCATATCAATAACAGAACAGCTACAACAACACATTAATAGACTCAGTTAGCATGTAACAAATACAACATGTGAATAAACATCAACAAAACAGAAGTAATGACATTCAGCCAGAGAGGAAAGCAATCCAATATCTCCATCGACAATGCCTATAAATCAAGTAAAAGACTTCACATACCTGGGAGCATTTTTTCAGCAAACGGAAGAATAACTAATGAATTCAACACAGATGCAACAAAGCAAATCAAATGATAGGACAAATGGCGCAAATTTTAAGATGCAAACACGTCACATGAACTCAAAAGAGCAATGTTCAACACAATCTTTCTCCCATTTGCTACAGTGCCAAACCTGGACACTGACAACAAATGATAGAAGAAAACTAGTCACGACAGAGATGAAGTGTCTCGAGAATGCTGAGTGTAACAAGAAGAGACTCGTTGAGAAATGAAGACATCAGGAAAAAGTGGGTACAACATCAGTACTAGACTTCGTTAAGAACAACAAATTAAGTGCACTCAAAGAGCAATGCTGCTCCAATACAATGGGTACAAGCATAAGGCTACATAAAGATAGACCTCAGAGATAACAGAGGCGACAAAGAGACTATCTACTGGCGCATCACAGGGCCGTTTAGAAATCTCTTCTTGACCTGACGCTGTGAGGCAAACAGGATTCGCAGAAGAAGAAGAAGAAGAACATGTCATGGTGCTCTGATTCCCACCTCAGCAAATCCAGACGATCAGCCGCCAACACGCCAGTTCGATGTTGATTAATCAATCTCTTTGCAAATTTAGTATGTCATTCTTTTGGTGCACCAATATTGACACCCATCTCTCTCAATCTAGTCAGCGAGTGGATTCACAGCCCTGAAACTCCTCTGTTCGGAAAGACTCTCAATGCGAGAAGAATGTCATTTCGATCCATGGCAGCTTCCTCTGATATTGTAGCCAAGACAGCCAATCTATCAGCTCAGTCTATTACCCTAACTCCTATGTTCTATGAAAGTCCATTATTACATGAGAGAACCCATTATTACTGTGAGAAACCAATTATTACTATGAGAAAGTCCATTATTACTATGAGAAAGTCCATTATTACTATGAGAAAGTCCATTATTACTATGAGAGAACCAATTATTACTATGAGAGAACCAATTATTACTATGAGAAAGTCCATTATTACTATGAGATAACCAATTATTACTATGAGAGAACCCATTATTACTATGAGAAAGTCCATTATTATGATAGAACCAATTATTACTATGAGAGAGTTCATTATTACTATGAGAAAGTCCATTATTACTGTGAGATAACACATTATTACTATGAGATAGTCCATTATTACTATGAGAGAGCCAATTATTACTGGAGAGTTCATTATTACTGTGAGATAACCCATTATTACTATGAGAACGTTCATTATTATGATAGAACCAATTATTACTATGAGAGAGTTCATTATTACTATAAGAAAGTCCAAGATCCAGACCTTTGTCACGGATGTTTAGTGATTCTCAGATTGAAATGGTATGATAGAGTTACAAACACGGATCTGTGGATAGGAACAGGGCAAGAACCTATGATGACACAGGTCAAGAGGAGAAGATGGCGATGGATAGGCCATACCTTGGAAGACACAGTCGAGTGTCCTAGACAGGTGCTGGAGTGGAACCCAGGAAAACGAAAAGAGGACGCCTAAGCAGACTTGGAGACGAGGTCTTATGAGGAGCTGAAGAGTGCTCAATTGACCTGGGAGACCATAAAAATAACAGCCAGAGACCGAGAAGAGTGGCGTGAACAACTGTTGAGGCCCTATGCTCCACGAGGAGCGGAGAGGATTAATGATAAGAAAGTCCATTATTACTATGAGAGAACCAATTATTACTATGAGAAAGTCCATTATTACTGTGAGATAACCCATTATTACTATGAGAAAGTCCATTATTACTGTGAGATAACCCATTATTACTATGATATAATCTATTATTACTATCAAATAGCTCATTATTACTATGAGAAAACACTATTACTATGAGAAAACCATTATATTAGACCACGTGGTTATAATACTGCTGCTACTGCCACTATCAACAACACTCCTAACACCACTACTGCTACTATCACAACACTCCTAACACCACTACTGCCACTATCAACAAACTCCTAACACCACTACTGCTACTATCAACAACACTCCTAACACCACTACTGCTACTATCAACAACACTCCTAACACCACTACTGCTACTATCAACAACACTCCTAACACCCCTACTGCTACTATCAACAACACTCCTAACACCACTACTGCCACTATCAACAACACTCCTAACACCACTACTGCTACTATCAACAAACTAACACCACTACCACTACTCAATAACATCCTAACACCACTACTGCCACTATCAACAACACTCCTAACACCACTACTGCCACTATCAACAACACTCCTAACACCACTACTGTTACTATCAACAACACTCCTAACACCACTAGCCTACTATCAACAATACTCTAACACCACTACCGCCACTATCAACAACACTCTAACACCACTACTGTTACTATCAAAAACACCCTAACACCACTACTGCTACTATGAACAACACTCCTAACACCACTACTGCTACTATCAACAACACCCTAACACCACTACTGCCACTATCAACAACACTCTAACACCACTACCTTACTATCACAACACTCCTACACTACGCCACTATCAACAACACTCCTAACACCACTCTGCTACTATCAACAACACTCCAACACCACTACTGCTGCCTATCAACAACACTCCTAACACCACTACTGCCACTATCAACAACACTCCTAACACCACTACGCTACTATCAACAACCTCTAACACTCACTACTGCCACTATCAACAACACTCCTAACACCACTACTGCTACTATCAACAACACTCCTAACACCACTACTGCCACTATCAACAACACTCCTAACACCACTACTGCCACTATCAACAACACTCCTAACACCACTACTGTTATTACTACCCTACTACTACCATCCTAATCATAATGCTACTACTACTACTACTACCCTACCACCCTAATACTAATACTACTGCAACTACTACTACCCCTACTACTGCTACTACTACTAGTACTACTACCACCCCTAATACTAATGATACTACTACTACTGCTATAACATCAACTACTACTACTACTACTACCACCCCTAATACTAATGCAGCTACTACTACCTTACTACAACTACTACCTTACTACTACTACTACTACTATTACTACTACTACTACACTACTCCTCATACATCTACGATCTACTAGTACTACTACTGCTACAACAACACTACCACCTATTACTACTACTACCACTACTACTCCTATTACTGCACCTAATCCTACAACTAATACTTGCAACAACTATCCTACACTAACTGCTACTTCAACTACTACTACCTCTACTACTTTAAACAGACTTTTGTTTCGTAAAAGTAACAGCAATAATAGAACACAATAGATAGCACTGATGTTATGCACTTGTCCAAGGTCTCAGACAAGTCACTATGTAGGCATTCCATTTCTCACAACACCTGTACTCATGTTATAGATTAGACTGCACGTGCAACAATACCTGCCTGAAGTTGTCTACACATTCTTATATGCAGACATCATGATTATCATGCCGTGTGACCCGTACAGTAGTAGATCATATATCACCATAAGTCGACCACGTACAGTAGAAGATCATATATCACCATAAGTCGACCACATACAGTAGTAGATCATATATCACCATAAGTTGACCACATACAGTAGTAGATCATGTATCACCATAAATCCACCACGACAGTAGTACATCATATATCACCATAGTCACCACTACAGTAGTAGATCATGTATCACCATAAGTCACTCATGTACAGTAGAAGATCATATATCACCATAGATAACCACGTACAGTAGAAGATCAATATCACCATAAGTGATCACATCAAGTAGAAGATCATATATCACCATAAGTCAACCACGTACAGTAGTATATCATGTATCACCATAAGTTGACCACATACAGCAGTATATCATGTATCACCATAAGTTGACCACTACAGCAGTAGATCATATATCACCATAAGTGACCACTACAGTAGTAGATCATATATCACCATAGTCGACCACGCATGTTGAAGATCTTATATCACCATAAATCAACCACGCACAGCAGTAGATCAATATCACCATAAGTCGACCACATACAGTAGTAGATCATATATCACCATAAGTCGACCACATACAGTAGTAGATCATATATCACCATAAGTTGACCACATACAGTGGTAGATCATGTATCACCATAAAGTCGACCACGACAGTAGTACACATATATCACCATAAAGTCACCACTGCAGCAGTAGATCATGTATCACCATAAGTCGACCATGTACAGTAGAAGATCATATATCACCATAAGTCGCACCACGCACAGTAGGGATCATATATCACGCATAAGTTTCCACACTACAGTAGAAGATCATATATCACCATAAGTCAACCACGTACAGTAGTATATCATGTATCACCATAAGTTGACCACGTACAGCAGTATATCATGTATCACCATAAGTTGACCACATACAGTAGAAGATCATATATCACCATAAGTCGACCACGCACATGAAGATCATATATCACCATAAGTCGACCACATACAGTAGAAGATCATATATCACCATAAGTCGACCACTGCAGTAGAAGATCATATATCACCATAAGTCGACCACATACAGTAGTAGATCATATATCACCATAAGTCACACGACAGTAGTAGATCATATATCACCATAGTCGACCACGTACAGTTGAAGATCTTATATCACCATAAATCAACCACGTACAGCAGTAGATCATATATCACCATAAGTCGACCACGTACAGTAGTAGATCATATATCACCATAAGTCGACCACATACAGTAGTAGATCATATATCACCATAAGTTGACCACGTACAGTAGTAGATCATATATCACCATAAGTCGACCACATACAGTAGTAGATCATATATCACCATAAGTCGACCACGTACAGTAGAAGATCATATATCACCATAAGTCGACCACGTACAGTAGTAGATCATGTATCACCATAAGTCGACCACATACAGTAGTAGATCATATATCACCATAAGTCGACCACATACAGTAGTAGATCATGTATCACCATAAGTCGACCACGTACAGTAGTAGATCATGTATCACCATAAGTCGACCACGTACAGTAGTACATCATATATCACCATAAGTTCGACCCGACTGTAGAGATCATGTATCACCATAAGTCGACTCACGTACGTAGTAGATCATATATCACCATAAGTCGACCACGTACAGTAGTAGATCATATATCACCATAAGTCGACCACGTACCACCATAAGTCGACCACGTACTGTAGTAGATCATGTATCACCATAAGTCGACCACGTACAGTAGTAGATCATGTATCACCATAAGTCGACCACGTACAGTAGATGATCATGTATCACCATCATCTAGAGTTTGTGCTACTATTTATTCATTGTTAATGGAGTCTTTACGTTGAAGTGGTTAAGACATTTGCCTGGCGTTCTGAAGGTTGTGCATTCCAATCCGGACCGAGTCACATGTGCAATTTATTCATAAGTGACATAGGATTGTTGCTAGAGCTACGTAGTTCGTGCTTTGTGCAACGCCTTCGGCAGATGGCTATTTATGCTGACAGGGACAAAACCACACCTGGAAACTCAGTGCAATGAAATCAATTCTTCTTCTTCTGCATTCTCACTAGATTGGGATTTCGTATTCTCTAATAAAGGCAGCCGTCTGCCTCAGATTATCAGCCACACCATACAGTTTGTGTTGACGCTGGTGTAAGTGGCCACCTCTTTTTCTCAAGTCTGAATACTGGGGGCAGTTCTGTAAGATATAATTCCTATGATTTCTGCTTCCCCGTTTGTGCCAGACTCTTCTGCAGTAAGTTTGCCACCCTCGTGATGGTAGGTCTGACATTCTTACTGCGTGGCTAAATCTCCGAGACAGATTGACGACCGTAGAATCCGTTACCCATTCCTCATTGTGAGGGTCGTTGACCATGTTATGCTCCTTACGGCCTGGTGCATCCGTTTTCTGCAAGCATTTGTTTCGGGTTAGCAGTCTCTAGCGGACACGTGCATCCGATTTCAGCCAAACCTCCTTAGCCGCCTCTTACGACATGCGTGACAGGTAACAGTGATTCTATTCTTTACACCCCAAATTTGGACCCCGGTAACCACTCGGGCGGTATTAAACATTCAGTACAGACTCTCCCTCTATATTATCTTCAGTGATCACTTCATGTATAGAAGTATTTATTATTGTTTGTTGAAATAACTGTTTCTCTGCTCTTGATCGATCGATTGATTGATTGATTGATTGATTGATAGGGATAACATTATTCCACATCTGTAAATAACCATGTGTACTCCAATCTCTTCCTTACACAGTAACATCTCAGCTACAGTACACGAACTTCAAAGGACTACCGGTGGAAGTCTGCAATGTATTCAATATAGTGGACAATTTTGGTCGGAAATTTATTTTATTTAAAAAAAACCACGAATTTTGCCCGGACTTCGACATTGCAATTTACTCTTATCGATGTTTCTTCGAACGCTCCATATCGACCATTTGTCAAACTGTAATTTGTATGTGATCTGAGTCTAGAGCGATTGTACGTTGTGCCAGATGCCCTCTACAGAGTGGCCAGCACATCCGATTTCTGCGTGCTTTTATTTACTAGGTAGCATCCTTAGGTCTCTACATCAGTCGCATCTTACGACATGCCTTGTAGGTGGCAGTGGTACTATTATTTGCTTGACTTGCATTCCCGGCAGCAGCACACGGGCGTTATCGATGTTTATCTGCCCAGGTTTTTTTTAACGTACTTGCACCACTTTGTCTTATCGTTTGTTTCCGAGATAGAATAGAACTCCATCTCTCACCTGTATTGTTATCTCTCTATCTATCTCTCTCTCTCTCTCACTCACTCTCTATCTCTCTCTCACACACACACTCACTGCGTGCCTGGTTTCCGATAGGAATAGAAACTCCATCTCTCACCTGTATTGTTATCTCTCTATCTATCTCTCTCTCTCTCCACTCTTCTCTCTCTCTCACACCACTCACTGCGCCTGGTTTCCGATAGGAATAGAAACTCAATCTCACCTGCATTGTTATCTCTCTCTCTCTCACACACACACTCTCTCTCTGCGTGCCTGGTTTAGTTTTTCTCTTAAGACTGATAGGTCTGTATGTGTGCAACAATTCTTATCTTATAGCTCTGTCTGGCGTGATAACTGTCGTCAACATTCCCTCCCCTCCCCAATCTTCATTTTATATGCTTACAGGACAAGCGCTCAGATCAGGTAACCTTCCATGCTTGTAGCCTGAACTGTGTGACCCAGCTGTCAACTCAATCTCATCTTATTCTCAGGCAGCGCTTGCATGCAAACATCATCATCATTATCATCAACATCAGCAGCAGTTAATACAACTCAGAATAGATTCTCTTTATATTATGTTGAATCAATCCAGCGATGTCAGAACTTTTCTCTTTACATGTTGTACACTTTGTAGAGCTGAATGCTTGAGGGACAGAGAGAGAGAGAAGAGGGTGTGTTTAACCAACGAGCCACAGGAACCATCAGTATGCAGACCTCTTGACATATGTTGGGAGACTGAGCGTCTATGGGTCACACCGAACCCTTCCACACATGTTGGGGAGACTGAGCATCTATGGGTCACACCGAACCTTCGAGCATCTGTTGGGAGACTGAGCATCTATGGGTCACACCGAACCCTTCGACATCTGTTGGGGAGACTGAGCATCTATGGGTCACACCGAACCCTTCCACATCTGTTGTGGAGACTGAGCCCCTATGGGTCAGACTGAACCCTTCGACATGTGTTGGAGACTGAGCATCTATGGTCGGACCGAACCCTCCGACATCTGTTGGGAGACTGAGCATCTATGGGTCAGGCGAACCCTTACGACATCTGTTGGGGAGACTGAGCATCTATGGGTCAGACTGAACCCTTCGAGCATCTGTTGGGGAGACTGAGCATCTATGGGTCAGACCAAACCCTTCGACATCTGTTTGGGAGACTGAGCATCTATGGGTCCAGACCAACCCTTCACATCTGTTGGGGAGACTGAGCATCTATGGGTCACACCGAACCCTTCGACATCTGTTGGGGAGACTGAGCATCTATGGGTCACACCGAACCCTTCCACATCTGTTGTGGAGACTGAGCCCCTATGGGTCAGACTGAACCCTTCGACATGTGTTGGGGAGACTGAGCATCTATGGGTCAGACCGAACCCTCCGACATCTGTTGGGGAGACTGAGCATCTATGGGTCAGACCGAACCCTTCGACATCTGTTGGGAGACTGAGCATCTATGGGTCAGACCGAGTGCTGTGACTCAGTTCAGTAACCAAAGGTCCAAGGCGAAAGATTGACTCATTGCACGGGTTTTCCCATGGACTCGTCCTGTCGACAGAGATGCATGCCATCTGCCGAGAGCATTGCACAAAGCACGAACTCCGTAGTTCCGCAATAATTTAGGGAAAAACTGCACATGTGTCTCGGTCCGGATTCTAACTCATAGCTCACTCACGAAAGGCAAGACTGTCTAACCACTTCACCATTGAGACCCTTATACATACCAGTAACCAATAATCAAGCAACTCAGAGACCAGATTTTCTCTCTTTGATACTTGTATTATAGTAGGAACTCAGAGAATAGACTCACTTTCTTCATCTTATGGTACAATCTGTTTGTTCTATATTTCCAATGTTCCTAACTTTCTAAATGTTTTGCTATAATAATAAAATACCAATTAATAATAATAATTCCTCTCGTACCGTTATACGTTACATATGGCTTGCAAGCAATTTCTCCATACCGCTCTATGCTGGGCAACTCACTCAATCTTCTCCATGGAACTGAGACCAATATTTCTTGTCTCTCTCAGCAAAGTTCGTTTCAGGGTCTCCTTAGGTCGTCCTCTCTTTCTGAACCCTTTGCATCCCACTTCAATGCCTGCTTTGATATTCGTTGATCATTTCTCCTCAAGGTGTGTCCAACATATCTCCATCTTTTCCTTCGTATAACAGTTGTCACTAGTGGTTGACCAGACATTTCTCTGATTTCATCACTTCTCCTGAATTCGTTCCATTTATATTCATTATTTAAATGTTTGCTATACGAAATACTTATTTTGGTACACAATTATATTTGTTTTGGCTTCAGTAATAGAAAAACAAAAACAATAGTCAAGATCCGTTTTCATACTGTAAAGTATACTGCCAAGAGATCGAGATCATGAAAATCAGCAGAAAATCAAAGCAAACATATAAATAAATAACACCAGAGAAAAGCAAGTTTCTGAATTCAAATATTTAGGACAGAAAACTGATAGAGAAATAGAGACAACGTGTCAAAAAGCAAATGCGTAACTACAGCTGGCACCATTACTACAACACCCAAAGATCAAGATGGAAGTGAAAAGACATGATACAAAATATTTTTTAAACAACACTTTGTTACCAATGCCAAACTTGGTCTCTTACAGCAACACATCACAGAAATGAAATGCTTGAGGAAGGCAGAGGGAATGACTAGGAAAGACAGACTACGAAATGAGGATATCAGAAGTAGAGTGGGCATAATTTCATGCAGTGAATACATCGAAAGACAACAAATGCAGTGTTTGGACATTTAATGAGAATGAAATACAACCAACCACCAATAACAGCATACACAAACAGAGATCGGTACTAGAGCCAAAGGGGAAAACCAAGAAAAGGTGGATAGACAATATCAAGACCACTACATAAACACGGATACAACACAACAAGGGCGACTCATCTGACCATGGGGCGAAAATTAAAGGTCCCACCCCTACGCTTTACGGCAAGAGTGGACTATCAATCCCATCATGCACCTGGGAAAGACAATAGGAATGGTATACTGAGGTATTACTGTGTTAGTGCAGTAGTTGTCTGTACCAGACACTTGCACGATTAGTATGTGGTCACCATCATGTTGGTTTCTCTAGACTTCCAGCGTCTCTTGTCATTCCTCATAAAGAACATAGTTCAGCAATAAAAACAAGTTCTTCAGCACAGACAAGCACGTGAGTGGAACCCGCAAGAAAAAACGGAAAAGATTACACTAACAAACAGACCTGATGACGGAGTCTTGTTGGGAAAATAAAGGATCCTGGTCATTTAAAAAAAAAACCGTAAAGGAACCGTTTTTCATACCTCCAGATATAGTGGGTAATATGGTGTTACGCCAATATTTGTCATTGACCGTCGGCACACGATGGATGATGTGGGTAATATGGTGTTACGCTAATATTTGTCATTGACCGTCGGCACACGATGGATGATGTGGGTAACATCACGCCGGTCGACTTTACTTTCAGTGCTTTTCCTGGTAGCAAATTGAGACTGAGTCGATCTGCGATCCGCTAAGGGTGGAGAAGTATACCACGCCCACTGTAGAATTGAACCCCGACCACTAGTCTAAGAAGTGAGTTCACTAACAACTACGCTACCGCAGCTCAACTACTATCCTGGGATGTCGTCAAGAAAATAGCAAGAAACTGTGAACAATGTAGGAAACTGTTGAGGCCATATGCAACACGAGGAATAAATAATTAAACTGAAGCACCACACTGTCAGCCTAAGAAAAGTTGAATATTTGGATGTGAATAGAACCACATTTACTACCATCGCGTGACTATAATAATCGACACTCAGGGCGCAGAGCACGAGGTAGGCCAAGAACACGATGGATAGATAACATTTCAGAGTCCCTGCGAAAGCATGCACTGACAACGTCAGCGCAACATGCTGGTACAAGATATAAACTAACTCTCCTCACGACGCTTCACGGCAAATGTGGATAAGATAATATCGAGGTGTACAGGCCAACACGCATAAGACATGAATTCCATGCGTAGAATAACCATTACATAGTATTACTGAAACACGACACTTTATAAAAATGCTCACATCATTCCCCTATCATTTGCTTTCACGAGACGACGAATCTCATCAGTATGCAGCTCGACACTTCTCCTTGGCGAGTCATGCAAGAATGTGTTTTGTGTGATGTTTGTCAGCTTTGAACATGTGACACTCCTAGTATAACAACCTTTACCACATTATGTCTGTCTCAACATGTGACACTCCTAGTATAACAACCTTTATGTCTGTCTCAACATGTGTCTCTTGTTTGTCTTCTTCGTTTATTCGTCTTTTCTATTCTCGTCAGTGTTTTTATTTTCATCATCTTCTTGTTACACTCTTCATTTTCTTCAGTCAGATTTCTCATTAATATATCTGACAAAGTTAACAGTCATCTCTGGGCAACTTACATTGCAGTGACGTTTTTCACAAGATGAGTTGACGTCTGAGAATCGTCGTACTGCTGCAGAAGTGCAGAGACAACGACTTGCGCGAAAAGACAGAACACATAATAGTACTCACATGCCCAACCCTGATTATGTATGTCCCACCTGTGTTAAGGGATTGCTTTCCAGAATTTGACTTTACAGTCACCCCCGCACATACCAGACAGGCACAGTAACACACTTATGAGGATGTTGTCAGCATCACTTAACGGGAGACAGGGTGTGGTCGTTTGATTTTCATCTGACTTGATATTGGCTGTCTGCAACATGTGTTTGACTTGTAGAACTGGTACCATATATTAATATATATATATATATATATATATATATATATATATATATATAAAAGGGTTTTAAAAGCCGAAGGATTGACTCATTGTACTGGGTTTTACCCTATATGTCTGGTCCTCACCACAGAAATAGCACGTCACCTGCCGAGAGTATTGCATAAAGCACGAACTCGTAGCTCCAGCAACAATCCTAGGTCTCTGGGAAAAACTGCACTCGTGAACGACAGGCGGTCCGGATTCAAACCCACGACCTTCGACTCGCAAGGCAAAGGACTTAACATTTAGCCACAGAGACCACCCTCACATATACATAAATATGTTGTAGAGCTGGTATTACAGACACATATATATGTTGTAGAACTGGTAATACAGGTATATACATATGTTGTAGAACTTGTATCACGTGCACATATGTGAGTGTGTTGTAGAGCTGTCACACAAGTCACACACATATATGTCATGCTAATCTAGTATTTGCGCGAAGGGTCTAAGACTTAGAATAAGGTAAGCCAGCGTCCGTATATCATAGGTGACCAAGGCGCTCCTACCCCCCTCCCCCACCCAACCTCCAACGCCCTGGTAATAGGCTGCATCACCACAATTTTGCCAAGAGCTTATGGATTCAAGAGAAAAGGTTGACCCAGTCTAAAAAAATGAGTGATGAAAATGTATGTGTCGGCCTAAAGTTTGAAATATCACAAACTGTATTGTAAACTGTGACAGAATGTGACACGCATTGTTATCAGGATGAGCAAAGTAAACACAAATATTAGAAGTATCTGTAGTTAATATCATCTGCTCATCTTAATTGTACGTGATGTGAAAGATGCTAATGGCCGTCATCATCATCATGATGTACCGTCTCCACATCGAAGGTTGATAAATTCTATATCTAGCAAATAGTTTCACTTGCCCTGATCATACACTGCTACATGCTACTTCTTGTCCACACCTTGAAAGTTTACTTAGCAGTTTCAATGGCTGTCACGGGACGTTTGAATGTTACCGTCTGCTAAATCTACATTGTTTTTATATTCTACTCCTAAACTGACTACTTTATTGGCTAATTGAATCTACCCCACTGCACCCCAGTCACATCCATAGGTGCATGTTATGTTATGTTATGCGATCGACATCAAGGCACATTGGGCATTCCCATTCGTGCTCTGTCCTCCGTTTCAGCAGCCATCCCAAAGTCCATTTCTCACAGTACCCATGAGAAGTTGATTACTATATCTTCTCTCTCTACCACGAAGGCGACACTGTCTGGCATGTCCAACTTAACGCCTAATTCTCCCAACTCGTTCCAGTGTCTGAGACCCGCCCATGTCACATAATTGAGAGCGTACCGCATTGATGATATCGCTCTGTCCATACTTCTGCCCACTTGAGTCGGCACTGTTTGCAAGAGAGTCAGCACGCTCGTTACTGCCTCCAGCATGTCCAGCGTGTACAGCCGAAGTCATTTTTGAGATGTGATCTCCGAATGCTGTCCACCCATTCCACACGCATACTTCCAGATTCAATCAGTTGAGCATATTCATCGAGTCTGATATGATGATCGTATGGGTAACCTGTTGCTCAGCAACCCATTACAGAGCCCTGAGGCAGCGGTGATCTCCATAGTCATGCTCGATGTCGTTGTCTCAAAAACAACGCATAGGTGCATAGTTACCTCAAGTAATTTATGAAATGATCTGTATGAAGATGGTTTCAGCGATTCACTGGTTATACACACTGATCATTTCTTACTATCTCTGTATCTCTTCTCTCTCTCTCTTTCTCTCTCACTAGCATGTGACGCCCTGGCGTTTAATGCAACAACAAATGTTGCCGCCCGTGTGGTGCCAGGGTCTGCAAGGAAGCAAAGAATAGTACCACTGTAACCTACAAGGCATGTCAAGAGGCCACTGATGCAGGACTAGGCCAGGGAAGCTACTCTAGTAAATAAAAAGCATCGCAGAAATCGGATGTGCTAGCCTACTTGTAGGCGCATAACTGGCATAATGTACAATCGTTCTTAAGCTCAGATCACATACAAATCACACAGAGTGGTTAACAAGTGATTGATATGGAGCGCTCGAAGAAGAAGAAGAATGTACGCCATTCTTCTCTGTTCTTGCACTTCGTGTTGCGTTTCAGTGTACATTTTTTCATCCTGTTTACTGTTCTCTCCAGGCCTTTCTGGGTCTTCCAAGTTTTCTTTTACCCTCTGGTGTCCATCTCAGTGCAGTTTTTGTGACATAGTTAGTCTCAATGCTTATCCTATGTCTGAACCAATTTATATAGGTTCTTTTTAAATGATAGTGTTGATATTATCTTACTATACCGTGAAGCTATTTATTTCTGTGTTACAATTATATAGGTATACCTCATTCTCATTGTTCGCACTTCTCGAACTACTAATTGTGGACATCGATTTAGCTACTTTCACCTCGTTATGCGAAACTGACGAAAACTTTCACATATTGAATCTCAGTTATGTGGACGGGAAGGGAGGAATCGATAGAGGATTCTAGTCTGAATGTTGTATGTAAAGACTGCTTTGCCTGCCTGCGATCGATAGTTTAAGTAGGACACCATACTGGTATCTGTATGTCTATATATGTGTGTGGGCGTGTAGACTATGGAGATGACATTGTGCATGTATGTGTATGTATGATCGTGTCGTTGTGTTTATATAGTGGTAAGTGGACGGCACACCGTGATTATGTGTTAAGATGTTATCTGTGTGCGTGTGCGTCTGTGTGTAATAGCAGGTACGTCATGGATGTGTTGAGGCGAGATGTTATAGTGTTTGTGTGTGTGTGTCTTTTGTGTGATACACGGGACAAGTCATGGATGTGTTAAGATGAGATTTATATGTATGTATTGTGTCTCTGTGTGTGGTGTCTGTGCGTGTCGTATGTGGCGTGTGTCTGTGTATAACACGGGGGAATGGACATGGATGTTGAAGTGAGATGTTACCTGTATTATGTGCGTGTCTGTGTGTGTGCGTGTGTATGTGTGTATTAAACACAGGGGGAGCTGGGTACGACATGGATGTGTTGAAGGGAGATGTTATCTGTATTATGTGTGTGTCTTTGTGCGTGTGTATGTGTGTGTTAAACACGAGGGTACGACATGGATGTGTTGGAGCGATATGTTAAACTATCCATGTACCAGAGAACTGTCATCATGTTCTAGTTACTAGACTGCTTCTACTGTTTACTCTGCATGTGTTCCGTTTCTCTGTTTAGTCTGTCACACACACATTTGCTGCACTAGAGTCTCATATCTGTCAGTCCCAATACTTCATTGTCGAGTCATTGTGCGTGTGTGCTCTAGCTGCATGGGTAGCTCAACTGACTTGAACGTTTGTGGACTGGATGACCTGTTTCACGAATATGACTGGGAAAGTAAGTGAGAAGAGAGAGTAAGAGACTGAGTGAGAATTAACTCAAAGCGTGATTGATATGTGTGTGTTACATGATGGTCATCCAGTGTTGATATATATGTGTGTTACATGATGGTCAGCCAGTGTTGATATATATGTGTGTTACATGATGGTCAGCCAGTGTTGATATATATGTGTGTTACATGATGGTCAGCCAGTGTTGATATATACGTGTGTTACATGATGGTCAGCCAGTGTTGATATATATGTGTGTTACATGATGGTCAGCCAGTGTTGATATATATATATGTGTGTTACATGATGGTCAGCCAGTGTTGATATATATGTGTGTTACATGATGGTCAGCCAGTGTTGATATATATATGTGTTACATGATGGTCAGCCAGTGTTGATATATATATATGTGTTACATGATGATTTTTCTTCTTTGTCGTCACACTGCTACCGGGTTGTGCCCAGTGTCGTGGTTTTCTGTTTTTGTCTTGCGCTGTTCTGGTGGCTTGTGTGATTGTTATCTTTGCTCTTTCACATGATTCTGCTATGCCATCTAACCATCTTTCCGTGGTCTTCCTCTGCCTCTCTTTCCGATGTTCTGTTGTAGAAGACTCTGTATACTTTGGAGTCTGGATGCATTCTTATTAAGAGGCCAAACCACTTCATTCTTTGTTTCTGAATGTAATTCAAGCACGGTTTTGTGCCAACTTTCTCTCTTATGCTGATGTTGGTGATTCTGTCTTTTCTTGTGTTATTGGTAACTTTCGCAGGCAACGCATTTCACATGTAGTTATTTTTTGTGACTGCGCTTTGCTCAATGTCCATGTTCTGGTAACACAAAGTAGGTATAAAATGCTGTTGATCATCTGTTGCTTAGCTGCCTGTGAAATATTTTGGTGCCTTAACAATGGGGCTAGCTGGTAGGTTACAGCATTTGCTTTTTGTACTCTAGGCTCTATCTCTCTATCCAGTTTTCCGTCTTCTGTGAATATGCTTCTAAGTATTTGAATTCTTTCACTTGGTTTATTTTAGTGCAATTGACATGGATGTCTAGATTAGTATGTTTTCTTCCCTATTCATTATTTCTGTTTTAGTGTTGTTGATTTTCATGTCATGTTTTACACAATTTTTGTTCAAGGTGTCAATATGATGTAGATCTTGTTCATTTGGATGTATCGGTACTGATCATCTGCAAACAGAGTTCATTTATTTCATCATTATCTAGATTTGACTCTTGAGTTATTTTATCCATATATGCAATAAAGAGTAGTGGTGAGAGGACACAACCTTGTCTAACACCTGATGTAATGGAGAACCAGTCGTCATTCCTTCTGTTGTTCTTACTGTACTCTGGCTATCTTGATATAAGGCCATGATATTGCCTAATAGTTGTCCCTGGACGCCATATTCTTCAAGGATCTTCCATAAGTTTGCACCTGTTTACTCTATCAAATGCCTTTTCTTGGTCTATAAATATAAGCTGTTTACTTTGATTGTATTCAATTGTTTGTTGCAGATCTGTCTTAGTGTAAATATTATGTCTGTGCAGCTCTTACCTCCTAAACCCAAACTGGCTATTGCTTTAAATGGGGCTCTAATATGTGTCTTGCTTCAGCTCCAATATTTTGCAAACATTTTTCCTATATGGCTCAAAAGAGATACCCCTGTATGTTTCACACTCTCTTTTGTCTCCTTTGTTCTTCCATATAGGGATTATAATAGCTCTCTGCCAGTCATCTGGAGCTCTTGTGCCTCCCAGGCTATGTTAAAAATTCTGGTCAGCCAGGTTATTGCTGTTGTCTTATACCAAGTAACATTTCTCTGTTATACCATCTATCCCTGATGCCTGCCTTCTTTTTCTTTGATTTAGTGCCATTTCAACTGGATTCTAAGATGTTCAATTGTTGGTATTCCATGTTTATTTGAAATGTTTCTGTACCTTGTGTTTTAGTTTAACAGTTCGAAAATATTCTTTCCATCTGTCTTTAATATCTTTGCTGTTGGTAAGAGGTTTACTAGACTTGTTATTTATAATGGTGACTGGATTGAATTGTTCTTCTCTTAGCCTCATTGCCTTGATGCTTCTGTAAAATTTTCTTGGTGTCTTAGTCATAGTTCCTTAAATGTTCTCCATACTTTGCCCAAGATTCTGATTTTGATGACTTGATTTTATTTTTACTATTCATTCTTGTTGTTCTGCATTTGGTGTAGTCTTCATCTAATTTGACTTTTGCCACCTGTGAAAATACTTTTCTTTTCTTGTATAGACCTTTTAACTTCTTCATTCCACTCATGCTGTTTGGGCTTTGTGCTTATTTCACTTTTTAAGTCCACAATTTCTTTCACTAATCCATGATATTTGTTTTAAGATTTGCCATTCTTTATTTATGTTATCCTCTAGGGAATGATGGTCAGCCATGTATTAAAATATTTTTTTA
>JADZMA010000891.1:0-28233 GCA_020796225.1 Arion vulgaris
TCTTTTTTGCTTTATGTTGGGAAAACCCAGTGACTTGATTGAGATTGATCCCTTCTGGTAGGCTGCTCTACCTCATGGTATTGCACACACAGAATGTCATTTTTGGAATTGAAAGCTCTAAAATGAGAGGAGAAAGAAGTGATGACTCACATTTCCTAGAAGACAGAAGATGGTTTATTCAATGTAGGCTTTTAAATTGATGTCAGTATTTTGTAAAAGTGTTAGTGTTCACCTATAGACTCAGAAACAAGAGGGTTGTGGTTTCAATCCAACTTGACTTTCCACATACGAGGAATTGGCCCTCCTGCTCACTAGGGCCTAGAAATGTAAAGCAACAGGGACTTCATACCCAAAGGCCTGAAAAGGCTACGGGAAATGATATGTGTGTATATATATATATATATTTTTTTTTAAAGAAAGCTGTGGTTAGCCACTATCTACATAGAGCATATTCTGTAGTAATACTGGTGATGAATAGCACAACAGGTATATGAGCTCATCAATCAACATCTAACTTGTACAGTGTTAGGGACACTGCAAAGAAGACCCGAGCACCTATGGACATGCCCGAAGTGCAATGAAGATATTCCAAACTGAAATTTATCATGGCCATACAAGCTTTATTTTTAGTTCTCACGATTGACATACTCGCATGCTTCATCCTTCAATGCTGCAGCTATCTCAATGTTTGCAAATGTTGGTTGTCTACTCCTTAGAGAGTGCCTGAATGCCCACTTTCATTCAGGCGGTTCAATGTCGATTCTTTTTCACATATACAGGTGAAAGATATACAATGGCAAACTACAGAATGTATAAATGGGCCTAGAAAATTGATGACTCGTTTACTGTGGTTATAGCGCGTCCTGTAAAGGATATGCCATGATTTTCATTTCACAGTGACTTTTTGTGGCAGTTTCTTCACTGTCTGGACACTACTTAAAGAACTTGAGCTTTCAGCTCTTGGTTTGGTGCCACGAACACTGCAAATCTGGAGAACCTGTGGCGTTTTGGCCAGCCCACAGAATTGAACCTGCACTCACAGAGGGCTTATCACCTCGTCCAAGCTACAAAACGCTGGGCAGGCGGCCTTGGGCCTACTTAAGTTAGCCTGCAAAGCTACAGAACATTTTCATTACGTCTGGTGCAAAGAACTTAGTGTGCAGCAGTTATAATTGACCCCAAAGTGCTAATGACTGTATCTCGAAGCCCACTCACTTCAATTTTTTGTTTGTGTAAATGTGATGTTACTTGCTTTTTACTTGTACCTTGTATCAATAACCTGTAGATGCACTGCTTTTGTTTGTATATTTAAACTATACATTTTGCTTTTTCGTCCGCTTTCAACTCAGACAAAGTTTCATCTCTGAAACTGATTTTTGAAACCGTTTTCCAATTTCTTACAATGGCAGCAGGTTTCACATTGTAAATTACTTTTCACTGGCAGCCGTGGGGCTCAATGTACTGTAATTAGTATTCCGCCCAGGCAGATTATTCTCCGACTCAGAGGTACATACTTATCGTCCTGAGTAAGACCAGGGACTCGACAAATGCCGGACAGTAGGTTAAGACCCGAGCTTATGAGGCGCTCACTACAGCTATGAGGCCGAGCTACTACTCAACTACTCTAGGCAGTCCCCTTTGTCTTCTAATATTACAGCTCTTGCTGCACATAAAAATGTACTGTTGATTTATATCTCTTCTTTCTGCCCCTGCCCAGCGTGCTCAGCATAAAAGCACGGTTCTCCAGATTTACGGTGTTCCGTGGCACCGAACCAAGGTTACTATGTCATGGCACCGAGCTGAAAGCTCAAGTGCTTCTGGATCTGGAAAAAAAATTCTTCTTTTCTCAGTCACTTCCTAATCCCGTCTGGGGGATAGTAGGTCTAAAGACGAAGGATAACTACATTGCAGGTTTCCCCATGTCTCCTTCTGTACAAGGAAGCGTTATATCGTGTGCTTCCAATATATCTACTTTGTATTCTTGCCCTATCTATCTAGAGCCTTGCAGTGTGTTAACCTGTTTGCCTCTACTCTCTAATACAAATCCTTACAATACTTCTCCTACTCAGCAACAATGCCCTACTCCACTATAACATAGAATACGAACAATTAGATAGCGTTAAATATATTGTACATCTGTGCGAATCAACCTGATTCTCAACTTTATTTATTTATTTATCTGTTTCAATACAAATAACATACATATAAAATAATTAAAATCCTGAAGTCGCAAGCAATTTTAAAACTGTTTTACACCTAACGATGCAAATATATCTCTTTGAATTAAAATTATTCAATCTTCACTAAATAATAACACTACTACATTTCTATTTTTTATAGAAATATTCACTTTCAACAATTACCTTGTTTTGTGACATCCTTAAAAAACAACGTGCTCCAGTCGTCTGATTCTATTTGTCATCTATTTCTAATCTTGATGACTAATAAGTTCTGGTTCTGCCCTACAACACTTCTTTAGCGTCAGTGACTATCTTCTCAGTCTTGTTGCTCATCTGATTCTCATCTTTTCCTCTATTGAGTCTTACACAACACTTGGTTTGATGATGTAATAGTTATAGGATGTCATCTGTATGCATCAATTGTCTCTATCACTAATAAGTTGCACAATTTACATGGAGTTTTGCAGGCTCTACAGATACAGAATCTTTGTCTGTTGCACTTCTTCCTAAGTTCTTCTTTGAGTTGTGACATTCTAATCGTTTCTTCAGTGCGTTTGAATCATAAGGTCAGCCCTCTTAACTTTTTGTATTTAAATCCCACAGCAGAAGAGTTCTGCTCTATTCTGATTCTATATGCTACCCAGTAACTACTCTCTCAAACAAATCTACTGGTTGACCTATCCCAAGCTGTTCTGTCCTAGTTCTGTATTCACAGATACGTAACACCCAGTTTAAGTCGCAGCGGTGTTCTGCTCTGCTCTGATCTAGAACTATCAACTCCATCTATCTCTGAGTTATAATTTCTACTCACTTGGGACTGTTAGTGTTGCCTACCTAAATTCTGAATCCTAACCTAATTCTTTATAGGTCTGTCTCACAGTGGTAGCTGTGCTATCTTCAACAGCCTATTAATTGGATCTGTCAAGCTCTTCTCTCTGCTCTCTGTTGGTCTATTTGTCCACCAATCCAAAATCACAATCTTTTGTTCCTAGACCTATTCGGTGGTCAATTTACCTGGCTAGAACTATTATCTGGTCCTTGAGCACCACTGCCTATTTGACTTCTGTTTCCCCTGGCTAAAACTCAAGAATCCACTTTGATCTCTGAATTTCCCAGACTGGACTGAATCTTATCTGATTGATCTAAGTTCTGCTGTTCAACCAAGCTCAAGTACCAATAGTCTCATCTCTGAAAACTTCAACACTCTGGACATCTCTGGTACATTTTTTCTCTCTTTAACTATAAAATCACCACTGGAGCTGGGCTCCTTAATTACAAGCCATTAACTTGTTTGATCCTCACCTGTAGTAACCTCAATGCCTGTGGCACTTGTCTCCATTCCCTCTTTTTCAGTCTATCTCAAACAGGCATCGGATCAGTCAACAGTTTAATTGCCTTTTGACCATACAGGTGCCAAACCTATAAATCCGATTCTCTTGACCACTGAGCCCTATACCACTTCCTTTTCCCAGCAATGGCGCACGCCACCTACAAGAGTGTTGCACAAAACATGAACTCCATGCTCAGCAGCAAGAAGTTTCGCCTTAAATCCCTAGAATTTTATGTGTTTTGCATGCATTTGCTATGATTTTACTGTGAAAGTCTTCCCTTTCTTTTCTATTTTCCTGAATCACTGCTTATGCCTCCTGGCGTCAGGTCAGGAGAATTTCTAAAACGAACCTAATTATGCGCCAAATGAATAACCGTCTCTCTTTCATCCGCCCTCTATTATCTCAAGGTCCACATCTTTTGCGTAGCGACAACACACTTTAACCGCCAGTGTATGAACAGCGTATACTAGTCACACTGTCTTAGTAAGTATAATCTATACGTGTGATGTTAATTTGTTGTTTCTTGGTGGTCTAGTACTGATGTTGTACCTTACACCTGATGTCTTCATTCTCAACAGTCTCTTTATTATTACACAGCATTCTCACGTGGGCACTTCATCTCTGTTGTGACTAGTTTTTCTTCTATCGTTTTATTTGTATCAGTTGCTTTTCTGAAATAACATAATATGAGAAAGATTGTATTGTTACTCTTTTGTATTTCGCTGGTAGCGATGTTTGCATCACCAAAATTAAGCAGTATTGCCCTATCATTTGATTTACTTTATTTACATCTGTATTAAATTCATTAAGTTATTCTTCTGCATTTACTGAAAAATGCTCCCCAGGTATATAGAAATCTTCATAGTTTAGTAGATGATTATCGATGGAGATGTTGGTGTTGGTATATCTCTGTGAATGTCATTACTTCTGTTTTATCGATATTAATTCTCATGCCTTAGTTACATGCTAACAGGTCTGTTATTTGATGTATTGTTATAGTTGTTCTTCTGTTGTTGATATGATTGTACTGATCGTCTGCAAAGAAATTCATTTAAGGATTCTCGATTGTTTCCATAAGCACAGTATTCACTTCTAATACTAAGTATCTTTATATATCAATAATACTAGCTCTAGTAAAGAATACTAAGGATCTCATGAAAACATTGCACGTAACTCTGTTCGAATTTCGCATAAAGTTTCAGGCAACAGGCTTAAGCGTTTTGCCTAATTCCCTATTGTTTTATTCCCGATCCAGGCTTGCCAGGCACTAGGCTCGGTGCCACATTACCATAAATCTGGAAAACCTGTAGGCTTTTCACACCAGCCACATAGGTGAACCGCACTCTGAGGGCTTGTCACCCGATGCATCAGTCGCTACTAACCGCGCTGGAGGCGGATGGAGGCCTACTACTTCCCTATCAGAACACTCCAACAAATGCAGAACAAATGTAACTTCTTGCATCATTCAAGATATAACATTTTTATTTACACAAGATACTTTTCTAAACTCTGATGCAGGAACATTTATGAAAATATTTGCTATCCCTTTTCCATGTCTGCATGCTTACCAGCTGAAAATAATAGAGTAATAGTAATTGGTGTAGCCACAGTTGATAGGCTGAAGTAGTTATATTGCTATCCTCTGTCAGTGGGCGCCGGCGGGAATGGCGAAGGGACACTGATGATATGAAGCAAGCCTTCATGCGAAATCAGTGGAAGCACCATACTGGATGCGCCTGACTGTACCTGAATTCATAGCGGGCAGCGTGAGAAAAAGATAATGTACTTTTTGTTCATTTTAGGGAAATATCTTCAATATTGAGCAATGAAATGGACGAGACAGTGGGAAGAGATCATACATACAGGCCTGCGTAAGATAGAAGAAAGGCACAGGCTGGATTAAGTTACAATTTTTGGAGGACCAGCAGCAATCTATGTAAGTGGTGACTGACTCGTCACAACCCAAAGCGTACCCTAGTTCCTGCCGCTGCAGGCAGTTTGACGTTTGTACGACATGAGATTTTTACATAAAGGTCAAAATAGACCTCACGTTCAGCTTAATGTGACCCTTTGGCGTATAAGCAGTACCTAAAAAAAAATAGATGACTAATTTACTGTGGTCTGATGCTAAGTTCTATAAAGGATAATACCCACGATTTTCAATGCTGATCTACCAATGTTGTATGTTTCATAGTTCAACTGGACAGTTTGTGTAGTTTCTCTGGCAGTGGTTTGCATCATTCACATGCATTCCCAGAACGATCTTAGAGCATGGTGCCCCTCAATAATACCATACTAATTGCCAAAATCTGCGTTGTATACACGCCAGATTAGTTTACAGGCCAGAATTTGAGGTGTAAAGAAATGAAACCACCTATTACACCTGCCACCACATACGTAAAAGTGACTGGAACAGAGCAAATCAGATGCATGTCGCAGCTTTTGCTGAAATCTATCCGTTTGAGACCTCTGTAAACCAATGTGCAAGCGTGCCACACACGTTCTGCTACGCAAAGGTAAACATATCACCGAAGTGATTAAATTGCCGTAAAAGCGAAATATCAAATCGCGCGATCATGTGGCGAGGTTGTCGCCATCTGATGCACAGCACAAAGAACAGCATTTTAATCTGTTTCATGGTTCAGGAATCACAGCACCAGTAAAAGCAAAAGATGCTTGCGCCAGATGAAGAGATTCGAACTAATGATTCTTCACGGAAAGATTGGATTCGTGAACGGGCGTCCATTATCAGACGACGCATGCTCTCCTCAGTATTCAGTTGCCCTTCCAGCAGGTAACTCAAACTTATTGGATTCATTCAACATCTACTTTAATGTATCTTGCAAGGCCAGTTGTGAGAGACAGAAGAACATCCTTATCCATCTTCAGCTCTCTGTGATGATAATGCTGTGATGCCCGAGGCTATGTCGCTCTCATTGCTGCCAAACACCCGCATGCCCAGGACAGTAGATACATGTAAGTCTGGTGATTCAAAACTTCCCAACGGAATATCTACTCCATACACTGCAACCTGCCATTTGGTTGACATGAGTAGCGTCAAATCTGCGAAATAATATAAAGATAATAAATTTGGTTGATAGATTCTTACTTGCCTGGTGATGATTCATACTTGCCTGTAGCTGGCGCTGTGAGAGGAAGAATAATTCTTGGATGTATAAACGTCATTTATCTTTACTGTAACAGTCTCTCCTGAAAATAGAGTGATCTTTTGGAGGTGCTGAAAAAATTAAACAAAAATTAAAAAAAGGAGGTTTAAATAGGAAAGACCAACCTATTTCTCTGAGGTTTCTCACAGAAAGCAAAGATCTCCCAAAGTAACTTTTTGCCTCTCAAGGTATTGCACAAAGCAGAACTCGAGTAGTTTCAAGTAGAAACATTCTAGGATCTACGGAGAAAATTTCACACATAAACAGCATGATCTGGATAAAGCTTTGGCATTTTTTTTTTGAGTCCAGAAGCATGAGCTTTCAGCTCTTTGGCTCGATGCATGGACGCCGTTACCCTTCAGTTTGGTGCCACAGTACCATAAATCTGAAGGAACCTGGCAGAAACTTTCTGCATGCCCTCAAATTGAACCACCACACTCCCACAGGGTCTTGTCTGCGTCGTTCCAGCGATGATATGGGCAGGCAGGCAATACTTAAACAATGCTGCCACAGAAGATCTCTATGCTGTGAAAGTATTAAAAAATCACATATTTCCCTCTTCTGTTCAAAATCAATTTATTACCAATATTTTCTCTCCTGTTTATAGAAAAACACTCTGTGATTTTCAATAATGAAGCATCTGCTGATTTAGTAAATTGAGATATTTGGGCGAATTCGGCCCAGCAATCTGGCGATTCAACATTCGTTTTTATTTGGATTCAAAAGAGAAGGATGAGTTGAATCAGTAAGTCATTAATTACTATGAAGAATGACTACCAGAAATATGAGCAACATTAACTACATCAGCAAAGAGTTCAAGAGACAGCAGATTCAGCCTGTACATGTGGACAGGCTGCAGATGCACAAACTCCAAGTTGCCTGAATATATCATCGCCAGAGACAAGCTTACACATAGCTACTGGGTTCAGGAGTGTTGTATTGGAAAAAACATTCTTAAATTCTGTATTATACTACAAAAAAACAGTAAAGATTTATACAGAGACATCGAATAAATATATGGACAATAGTCAAACGAATGAAGGAAAGGGAGAGGTTTGTTTGTAGCTCACCCCAATTTATTAGACTGATTTTTGCATTAGAAGCTTGCTTCCCTTACAAGTGTCCATACTTCTTTATACAAACACTCACTAACTTCAAAAGTACTGTAATTTAATTTCCAAATGGATCAGGGTCTCTATAGTCAACCATACTAATCTTTTACAAAAGATAATTTTTAGCCCAGCTGTCCCTCGAACTGAACTCCATGACACATTGGCCCATAAGCACCCAGTGTGTCAACTTCTCCTGAGCACCTCTAACACCTCATGGTATGAAAATAGGTTCTAGTTTTCATTTGATATTACAGCTGACATACATGAAGATGCACCATTATCTGTCATCCATGTACTAGCCTGGTCTTTTCCTCTCTGTTAGAGGCATTAAGAAATGATGAGATCTGAGAAAGACAGCAAAATTAAGAATGTAATACTGTACCTCTGCCAATTGATTTTCATATGATCTAAAATGTATCAATTAGGTATATGTCGCTTTTTATTGTCGTTCCATGGCGGTCTTGTACAAGCGCATTGTTTTTCACCTGAGGAAGAAAGAAGGGAATAAGCAAACTATTTTCTATGCATTCTATTTACCTTCCAATGATCCAGCGGCATAGGCTTACGCCCTCATTTAATACTATGTAGTAGTATCTGCATGTGTTTATGGGTTTGTTCTTTGTTCTGTGTAAAATTATATTCCCGGCTGTCCTAAACATTGGAGGAAGGAGGGTCTTTCTGATGTCATCTAATTGTGACACTTGAAAAGAGTGATGGTGACAGTTTAACAGTAGTGTACACAGTTACTCTAAGGTATGTTATGGATGAATTCTGTTTAGTGAACATTAAATTATTATGTATTTAGGTTGAGTCTAAATGATATTTCGATCTCTTCTTGTAAGGTGGTTGATGTTGTCATTAAGGTTAGGGATGGCTGTACCTCTTATATGTTCCACGGCCTCTGTTCAACAAATTTCTTTATTTATTGTCATTGGGATTTGCTTTGCTGTGTGAAGTTGCTGTGATTAGATTTGATCTGTGTTGGCCACTCTTGTAGCCCTATCTACTTTGTCATTTCCAGGTGTGTTTACAGATGTCAGGATCTCATAGTTAATACAGTGTCATGTGTTAATAGAAGATCTATCAATATCTAGGAGCTATATGGGATAGTTCAGATTTTAATGTCACCATCTTCTAGAAGCGAAGAACTAAGACGTAGATCTGTAAAATAATTATATTTTGTACGCTGATGGCATCGAAAAACAGTCTTCAGGTAGTGCAAAGCTACTTCCCTATCTATGCACATTCTATTAAATATAAGTGTTAAAGATGTAAATGATGATCTGAACATGCATTTTGGAGGTGGGACATCTGAGTGGTCTATGAGAGAGAGAGAGGAACCCAGAAGGGCTGTTAGGGTGGCAAAATTCTGCTCCAGGACAAGCTATTTAGTATACATTCTCAGTTAATTTCTTCCACTTCTAGGTGGGTCTGTAGTTGCACTAGAACTTCCAATCATGACACAGTAATTAAATTGTCTTTCAGGTAGGAAACAATCTATTTACAGTGTGTCCCTCATGGAAGCTCAGCATGTGTTGATTAACGACACCAGTTCTGCATTGGTTTAATATTCGTTCCAGTGCTTCAGTAAAGTGCTTTGTCTAGCTATTCCCGTTTGATTTGATATTCATGCCGTGTGGTTAAGTTGTAGGTCACTCTCATTATTGGTGTTTACACTTCCCAAACCTTTTTGGGCATTCAAAGTACCAGCCTGGTCCATTGCTCGTCCACTTCCACAGTAGCAGTGCCATAGTAGCAGTGCCAGTAGTAGTGCCCACAGTAGCGGTATGAGTAGCCCTATCAGCCAGTTTACCTTTCTCCATTCTGTTTTGCCTTTCAGCGTCAGGATAAGAAAGAAATTTCGGACAAGTCACTTATATGCGGTACATAAGTAGTGTCTTTGGTAGTCTGTTGTCTCACAAGGTCCATCTTTTTGCATAAGCTGGCCTTTTTAACCTTATCCCATTGTATCTATGAAACCAACATCACATGGCCGCCATTTAATTTGTTGTTTCTTGATGACGTTTTGAGCAGATTATGTGATCATTATTACCTACTTTTTCTTGATGTCTTCATTTCCAAACGGTCTCTTCACCACTTACTAGCCCTTGTTCTGCTTAGGCACTTCATCTGTTGTGACTAGGTTTTCTAACATTCTATCATTTGATCTAAAAGCGTCCAGTTCCGATAGTTCCCTTTATGCTGGGTGAAAAATAAGCAAATTTTTATCCCAACCTGGAGCATAAATCAAACTGAACAGTAACAAGTCCCACAGTATCGATCTTCTGAATATACTCATTGAACCGCCTAAGCATGCATGGTTGGGATGATATTTGACTCCAGCAAAGTCATGTTTAGTTATACATGATCTCCTAATCATCAGACTATGTAATCTGGCCAGCCATAGTCTTCCTTCTAGTACCACTTGGCCTTCTGTGAAGTGAAGAGTCCATGAAGTTCACATGTGATGACAACAGATACATCTGTGTGAATATCATGTCACTAGTAAAGAAAGCATACTGGCCATTGTCTTTAGTTATAACACTCTCAATTCTTTATTTGTTGTAGATACCATAGAATAAAATTAGATTCAGAATGTGATCTTTCAGTACAATCTCCTGAGACAGAACATTGTGTAAGATTTAATAAACATTATTCTATAAATATATATTTAAGGTGGTCTACAAAGAACTCTAGAAGGGAACATATATAACAATTTAGTACAACTAGTGTAATGTGCTTCAAACTGTTTATATTATAATTTTCTGTATGTTTCCTGACCTGAAAAGCTCCACATACCTCCACTGAGTTGAACCCGATCTCTCTCTCTAATCGGCTGTAGACATTCCTATAAAGTACAGGATAAGTAAATACTAAGAAAGTGTGCATAACAGTAAAGGTAATTTTGAAACAAACATCATGAAGAAGTAAAATAACAAATAAAGCCTAACAGTTTGATGCTGTCGGATGCTAACCTGTTAAAATACAGTTGATTCCTTGATTTTCTTTATTTCATTTTCAGTTTCTCTCCCATTGAAGGATTCCAGTTCTGGTTCATGTATCAGTGCCTCCTGTTGTATGAGCAAACATTGTAAACAATGTATTAGAGATAAATTACATACAATCTTCCTAGGATCACTTCAACTCTAGAATAACCACTTATAAACACTTGTAATTTTATGGATATAAGGAAGACTGCAGTAAAACTTTTTAGCAATGGTCAAATACGTAGGCAAAGTACTGTGGTTTACCTATTAACCAATGCAACAGTATTTCAGACAAGGCGCTATCAAGCCTTTATTCTAATTTAAACAAAATGGGTGAGTGCTTTGTATTATAGTTTCCCAGCAGTTATCTATCTATCCACATCCTCTTTGTGTCCCATTTAACATGTAAGGCTTCCACAAGAGGGTTTCACCTACTGTCCATCCCATGCCTTTCTGGTAATTTGTTTCCATATCAGGCCACAATCTTTCCAGTTCCTCTTTCTGAGTCTTCTCACGTTTCCTTGATGTTAGTATTTATGCACAGAGTGGGTCTGTGCAGTGTGGTGAGAGGATTAGGCTGGAGTTTCCCTGAAGCTTCTGTGTACCTGATAAGGTTATTAAATTAAAATGCAATGTTTCACTCAATGAGATATAGAATTGAGAAAGCTATACTGCCCTCCATTGGCTCTCTAGGACTTCTATTTACTGGAGCCATTTTTCTTCAGCTCAGTTTGATGCTTTGGAAGATACAAATAGCAGGAAACTTCGGCTATAGTGGATGCTCGTCTATTCGAGATTTCCTAACCTCCGAGATTCGTGGACCTACTGCGGGGACTGTATTGAACAGAACATGTACGCCAAGGCGCGTGATCCGGTCAGAGAATGGATACCAGTGCCAGCAGGAATGATACATCTTTCTCTGTATGCATCAAACTTGATAAAGAAAGCAGACAAGACAACCACTTGTAGTGGGGCAGCAGTTCGGCATTGATGTCTGAGAAGCATCTAACAGGCATGATGCCAATCATTTATACGGATGGTTACGGTGGTCGACGTATGCGAACTCGTGGAGAAAGGCTTTACACTGCTCAAGTCAGAGATGTTGTGAAGAAGACTTGGTGGTAGTTTTGCCGTGACCTGAGCAGTCTCACTATGAAAATCATAAGCGGTTACCAAGAAGTGATTTGGCTAGAATCTGAACTTTCATCCGCCATGTTTTCTCAGTGACTCAATATTGGTATGCTCAGGAGATTGAAATGGGAGTGGGCTGGAGACATTGGATGGGTAACAGGAGGTCTAAGCTGACAAAGTCAGTTTTATTTTGTGCCGGGCATGGGTGTAGAGGAATGAGGCGTGCGGATAGGCTTGCAGAATATAACTGCTGTACCAAGTGAAGCGAACGATGGACCCGAGCGTGTTATGCTTCATAAGGAGAGAAGCCTTACGCCAGTTCACGTAATAGCGTTGAATCTACAACACTAACCAGACTGTAGAACTCAAAGTTAAATTGGCTTGGTTTGCTCGACGGAAGCAGCTATGCTGGCAGACAAAGAAAGGGTGTGGCCAACAAGAACTGGTGCCGTTGGTCGCCACCGCGCTGATGGACATACCGGGAGATCGGAGCGCCATGGGCTGGTTGTTGGGCATGCAGTGATGGTGATCCGGCGGCCTAACTAAGCTAAACTGTGTTGGGCGTGTGGGTGGTGCAACAATGGGGAAAGCGGACAAGCATCGCAACATTGATTATCAGACAGATATAGCTGAAAGAGATAAATAAGAGGATGTCTCCTTTTGCCAGCCGACCTTCTGTTTCAGTGAAGGCGTTAAAATAAGCTGTTTGAATCACTCCCAGGTTAAGGAGTTTGGAGTTGCCCATTGTACAAAGGGTATAACTAGGTAGCAGGGTAAGGAGTGTATTTTACCAGTAGTACCTATGTACCATTTTGTATCTATTTGGAGGAGAGAACTTGCAGACCTCTATGGAGTCTGCAGAGTACAATCACATCAGTTGTAACCAATAACCAAAGTAAATAGCTGTCTTTGCAAATTAACATTCTGGCAGTTACATCATATTTTAAATATTCTTTGAAACTAACAACAGTATGAAAAAAGTAGTGCACAGAATATTTGGGTTAAAAAATAGAAAGCACTGAACCCATATGGCCTACTTAGTATAGTACATCTGTAACCTATGGCAATTACTACCATATTTAACATATATATATTGCTCTAAGTGGATACCTATGTTTAAAAATATCCTGCCAAAAGGAAAAAGATAAATAGTTGTTCTTGTAGAATGATCGTAATGCCAAAGGATGTATCTGTTTCCTTCTAATTGTGACTATATTAGAAATAGCCAGAAGATCCACTTATGCAACATCATTCACTCCTATCTAGATAACACTTTTGACTTCTGACAGTATACTGATGCCTTATAATGTGGCAATAAATTGAAAGTCAAATCAAAAATGTTAGGAATGCAGATAAATTTGCCTGTAATGACTTTGCCAGAAGTGCATAGAAGACAAAGAATAGTAACACTGCAACCTAAAAAGGCGACTGAAAGTGGGCCTAGGAAGCTACTGAAGTAAATAAAAGCGTTGCAAAAATCCAGATATGTGGCCTGTATAGGCTTGCATAGTGGCACAATCCACTCTTAGGTTGAATCACGCCACAGATCACCAAGAGTAGTTCTAACATAGATTGTCAATGTGGGCGTTCAAAGAAGACAATCGCCTTTTTAACTGCTCTTTTCTAGCTGCTTCAATCCACGCTCTGCCTGATCATTCAATTAAAGCGTGGAATGGTTTAAAAATAGAAAATCCTTTTTGTGGTCATACTCTGGAAGGTGTTTGGAATATCAGCTCTATCCACTGACTGGCCCCCTGATATGAGTGGCAGTCCAAGCCAGCCAGTCTTCTCTCTCATTTGTCAGCGGCACTTATGTGCCCTAGGCGAAGATAGGTGTAATTCTGCAGATTGTTGCTGCATGTGGTGATTCCAGTCCATTGCTTCACGCACTAAACCAGCCACTCTTTACCTAGTTTGCCGACATAGGGGACAGTATAGGAGAAAACTATACATTAATTCAAGCATGACCAATGGATATATCTACTCTGTGTAACCCAATTTACTGCTGACATGACAAAAACAATACATTCAATGATAGTAGAAAGAATCAGTGAGTATGTTTAGAAGCCTTGATGCAGTCCTGCCACCAAAAACTATGTACACCACTTTACATGTCTGGGCGCGTTGGGATGAAAGGGAAATGAGGAAAAAAAACTTGCTGGGGCAGACCCCTTAATGCAGAAACAAACATTCATAATCGATCAGAGATCACTACAGAGTATAGGTGTATGATCATATAATAATTATAATATAATTGTATACACTGTATTCGCTCGGCGGAGGTGGTTGGGAGGCTAGGTGGGGTGTAAATAGCCAGAACCACTGTACCTACCCGCATGCAGTAAAGGCGACTAAGGAGGTTGGGTGTAGGGCTGGCCCTCCATCCTGTAAAAACACTAGATTGCACAAAAACCTTTAGCCAGAGAAATTCATGCTTCATACACCCGAGAAGAAGAAGAAAAGACTCCCACAAGGAGGAGGCGAATGCAATCAAATAGGGAGAGATCTGGGAAAGATGGCCTTGGATAGTACGGGCTTGGTTGCAGACTACAAAACCAAGAAATTCAGTTCTTAGTTAAAACGACTACAGAAACTAGTGGACGCGTGTTCTCTCAAGTCACAATGTGGATTCAGGCTGGACGATCAACAACTGACATGATATTTACCCTTGACCTTCAAAGAAGTGCAGAAACAGAAATGTAAGCCTTATATGTGCTTTAAGTGGATCTGGCTAGAGCATTTGACACAATCAACATGACAAGTCTTTATAAAATATTAAACATATTGGCTTATTTCCCAGATTGCTCCCAATTGATTGCTCTCCTTCCCATACGAGGTCGCAATAGCCTTACGGTTCGATGACAGCACATCTGATACTTTCGAGGTTAGAGTAGGTCGGCGAGGCTGTGTCCTTGTCCCCACTCTGCTGGCATCTTCTTCACGGTGCCCCAGACCCGCCTTAGAGCTTATGTTTTTTCATCCACCTAGATCTGATGGTTCCTCTTTAACCAACAAGCTAAGAGCCAGAAGGCAAAAACAATGACTCGCCTCAGGACCTCCCACTTTTGCTGGCGATGCTGCCTTAGCCGCCCACAGTGAGACCCACACTGCAGTACCATAATCAATAGTGTCAAAGGCATACAACCTATTTTCTCCTGACTATAAGTATCTCTCAGCTTAGTTGTTTTATGTCAGGAGATAACATAATATCACTTTGTGTAACCATCGCACCATTTTAAAAAATTCTGCTATCTGCGATCCTAGTCACTGCGTGCCCCCTATCTTGTTCGAAAATACCTTTCTGGCAGTATAAGAGTCACGATACTACATTCGACAAACTATCAAAGCAGCATAGGACCAACACAAACAGCATTGCTGAACAAGATTCAAATATACTCAAGCTGTGTATTAGTTCTTTTTGCTATAAACTCAGAGAAGCGCTGCATGGACAATACCTCAAGACACGAGAGGACTTAACATCTTTCACACAGCCGATGTCTCCATGAATTTACTTGAACATCAGGTGATGCCAACAAGATGACCAACTCTTAGTACTACAACAGCGTACAGAAATCTGTAACTTTCACATCAAATAGGTATGCTCAGCAGTAGATATTAAAGATGGATTAGAGGCATGTAGGAAAAGAATAGAAACTTGTAAGCGCCTAAAACAAGTATTTATTCCTGTGAACTTTTCCGGAGGAAGAGGCGCCAGGAATGGACCACTACTCAGATATAAAGATGTCTGCAAAGCCTCAATGAAGCTTTTCCCATGCGTCCCAGCATGGGAAAAACTGGCTGGTAAACAGGGTTGTTTGGAAGGCCAAGTTGCGGGCATAGGGATTTTGAGAGAAGAGACATGCCTTGGGCTGAAGTGACAAGAGAGCGAAACTCAGAAGATTGTCACAGTAAAAACACTTGCCTATTGACCGTCTGTAAGACGAAAAAGATATATACATATAGTCTTTACAATAAAGCTGGATATCGGAACCAGAAAAAAAAATGAGAAGGGCAATACGGAACAAAATTGGTTGGATGGCAAAGCAAATGATCTGTCAAAAGCAGAAAATAACTATCGTTGAAACCGCGACATAGCAACAACCCGGTAATACTAGGTTATTCATTGTATTGTTATTATTCAATATTCTTTTGACAGCTTTTGTGCGTAGCTCACTAACTTAACTAATAAGTAAATAACTTAGAAGTCTTGGGTTTTAAGTCAGAATTCGTTAAATCATTTTGATCTGGCTTGTCTGAATTGACTTAAGCAAAACTTCTAGAATGACATAATGGATGTGAATTAAGTTAGTGAGTTACGACAAAGGGGTGTCAAAATATTGAATAATAATAATAGAATACTAATTAATGGTAATAATTAATTTAATGAATTAGCAAAATTGAAATTTCATTCATTGAATCCCATTTAAATCATTGCAAACTATTTAAATGATTGTTTTGACGTATGTATTAATAATGATGACTAGCCCATTGTCATTATTTAATTTATTAATTAATTTACCTACTCAGCCGTAATTCCATGATTAATGATCGATAATAATTTAATAAAATGTAATATTCTGAATAGATAATAATAAATAGAAAATAACTAAACAATCTACCAACGTATTACAATTTTATCAATTAAAATTTTTTTTAATCTCTTTAAACGAAAGAATTGAATTGAATATGTGAAAATCATGAAAATGCATGCAACTGAACACACTTCAGCAACAAACAGAAAAATCTGAAAGGATAACTACACATAATGAAGAACTGAATTGCTGCATATGCTGAATATATCTTGCCAGTTCCTGGGTTGACAGATTTGGCCATATCCATACCTCACTATTTGCTAAATTTGAAAATAAAAGAAATAATTATTTCTGTTTCAAAATAGAAAAGTTGTCGATAAAAGTTTGCTTGGATATACATATAAAAACACCAGACCTCGAGTGTTTGTGCAAATCAAATTGAATATGCAATTTGAAGGTGTATGTTGCTGGCGCCTCTCGAATGAGTGGGCTCAGCCATTTTCTGGAAGAAAGCGCTGGCCATTTACGGAAAATTCGGAGCAAACCACAGTCAAGTTATGGCTTTTGGTAGTGCATTTTTCGCATCTTTCTTTTCCAGTTATGAGGACTATCATCATAGCACTCCGACAAAAATCTGTTTCCTACTGTTGTGTTCTTAAGAGTCAGGCTATGCGAGACATCTGATCTATAGTAAGTGCCATCGCTTCATGGGTGGTTTTCTTGCAACTCTGATATTTCTGTAAATCAACTTTTGCGGGATGGTCTTTGATCTTGAACCGTTGTACAACGTATAAGAATAGTACAGTGAGTGTTCCAGTTTTACAGAAAGAAGGTAAAAATCGCATGAGCAGCGAAGAAGGCGGAACGATGAGGCTTTCAGTTTATCGGTGGACTATCGTCGCACTTCTCCGGACGCTCATGCTGCCGTTGCTCCGATCTCCACCTGAACAAGTCAGCAGCCTAGCACGCCAGTTCGGTATTTGATTAATCAGTCTCACCATATTTGGTGTGCCGTTCTTTGAGGCTGCACCAATATGACACCCATCACTCTCAATCGGTCGTGATGGGACTCACCAACCCTGAGATTCTTCTGTTCAGAAAAGACCAGTGCGTTAAAGATATCATAATCGGTCCATTTGCAGCCCCCTCTGATACAGTAGCCGTACCCAGTCAATCTGTCAGCTCATGTGTATTACACCTGACTCATGTGTGCAGGGACAAAAATGAAGTTGATTTCTTTTATCCCTGTCTGGCCTTCGGCTGCCAGTTCCGTCTCGCGCCATTCCTGTTCGACTTTGCAGAATCATGCGCCTTATACAACACGAGCGAAGTCATAAGATTACCAACCACATCCCCGCCTCTGTGACCTTCAGTTTCAGTTGGAATATCTTCATTGCACTCCGGACATGTCCATAGGTGCTCCGATCTCCTTCCTGTCTCCAACAGCTTCCAGCGACAGCCGTACCAGTTCTATTTTTGATTGATGAGCCGACTCGTATACCTGTTGTATGCGTTCTTTTCTTGCCTGATTTTCAGGCAGTTCTCACCATAGTCTAGTGGTTGGCTGGATTGGTTTAGATGAAAGAGTCTTCTCTGCAGTACGCTCTAAGGCATTCACGATGTCAACTCTGTCATTATTTGACCCTCTAATATGTGGCAAACCAAGCCAGTCTATCTATCTCTCATTGCCAACGACTTGCCCATGTACTTGGAACGAAAACAAATTGTAATTCTACCAAGTACTGGCGCCTGCAGTGATTCAGTCCATTGCCTAAGCACGCGAACCAGCCTCACACCTTTGGATCATACTCAATGAGTCATAGGAATACTTTTTTGCCGCCGCGGGTGCCAGTCTTGGCTCCTGGCAAGTAGTGCATTAGTGCACCGCCAGTACCTCCATTTATAATACCGCGACTATCATACCTAAATACGCCACACAAGCTATGCAGCGGCCATTCTGCCACATAGCTTGCAAGAAAGCCCTGCAGACTTTTTCAATGACAGACCTACCACGTCCATCCATATAAATCCACAACGTCATACCTTGTTGCAGTTTCGGTGACAGTAAGCTTTGACGTCTGCATTCGACATGCAGGATTCTCTCTGCAACACACAAATAAATTGTGATGGTTAGTATTGTATGTTGGGCATCAATATGGGGCTCTTCTCCCACATAGTCAATATTAACCAAACCCATATAAACTGACAGTATCTGCCGGCACGTGATCCATGACCTGCCCGCTAACTGCGTGTCCACCACTGAGTAACTGGGCTGTTCATTACAATAGGTGATCATTAGCCTTATTTTGGGAGAAGATGGCACGTGCTCCTAGCTATCTTCCAAGTCTATGTTTCCATGAATCAGAAAGATCCAGGAAAACCTCATCGCCACACAGAATTGTGTCCTTGTGCGGCCGAGGATGATGCGCATAGCTTCCGTTCTGTATTCTCTCAAGTCACTTTTTCAATTTACGTTTGCTGACAGTGAGGTTGGCCATTGCATGTTTATTCAATGGTGGAGAGGCCAGTGTCTGATACAGGATGACAGAAGCAGTCGCTGCTCGGTGTTAACAACCATAAACTCTCGACTATACTCAAATACTTCTATTCTTCATAAACTCATTGGCATAGTCAACATGTTTTCTGGAAACACAGACTGCAGGTCCGTCTCACACCAAAAATATCATCAGTTTATCTGGCAAAACAATACCATGAAGTTTCCACACTAGGCGTGCATGCGTTAACAGTGATTATTTACTGAGAACCATGTTACTGTTGCTTTGGTAGGGTTAACTAATTGCACCAGAACATCACACCAGTTGTGATGCGGTCGAGTTCCTCTGTATCTCTGCAGTGATTGCATCCCTGTCTTTCCTTGTCTATACACTCGGGTGTCATCAGCAGGTGACAGAGGTTCTACCTCTGCCATCGAGTTGTTGTTCTGTAATTGACACCGTGTATATATTGAATAAGACAGGGAAGAAATCCCTAACGTCCGGGATGTACAGTCACCGGTTCGAGCCAACCACCCACATCGCGAGTACAACCTTCATTTTTGGATAGCGCAGCGCTATCATCTGATATATAGAGTGCACCTGGGTTTGATAGGCACCAGTGTAGAATAATCGCGAGCACTCTATTGTGTCACATCTTCAATCCACCATTACTACCACCACACACATGTTTCAATGCATGAGCCTTCAGAAAACATCATAGGCAGGCCACCAGCATTACCATATTTCTTTCCCAGATCTGTAACCTCCCCGAGTAGGTGGGAAGATGTGGCGATTTTCGAGTTTCATGCAGTCGACGTGCCACGATTTTTCTCAAGAGCTTTTTACACTATATAAGTGTTTTCACGAATTCTAATAATTCTGTGTCGGCTATCTGAAGTGATCTTTGTTGAGCTTCAGCAATGGTAGTAGGTAGCTATGAAGTCACTCTCCTAATCTCACCGTCCCTGGATTTTGACACGTTGAATTCTTTTACCAGTTCCTCGATGTCGTCTTTGATAAATCAGTAATATCCTTGTATCGGATGCCATCAGGCCACACAACTGAATGCGCTGAACGTTTTCCAGTGTAATCTGATGACCTCCGCAGTTATACACAGCTCTTCATCCAACTTTAACGCGCTGCAAAGCTCTTCTATGGCCTAGTCAGTGAGTCTTTCTGCCTCATTATTGTGTTCCTGTCTGTATGTAGCTTTGGAGGAGGCTGTATATTTTCGTCTGACTTCTACCAGAGCCAAAGTCAGTACTTTGAAGGAAATCTGGATACATTTACGTCTTTTTATTAACATTCATGCGCTGGTGAAATCCAGAACGTCGGCAAGGGACTTCTCAGCGCACCAGCCACAGAAATTCATGTGACCTCTTGTAGTTTGCACATGTACCTAAGGACACAGTTTTCTCTTCCATGTCTTTTCCAGACCCTTGGTATGTGCAGGTGGTGTGCTAGTGGCCTTTCTGGCCTTCTGCCACAACAACCCGCATACTCTTGATCCACCGGGCTACTGACCTTGTCATTTCCTGCCAGGTAGCTGTGTCAGATTCCTTTTGTTTGCAATGTGGTCTGAATTTTACTGCGCCTGATCTTATGATAGTGTATGCACCTGCTGGAGTCATACTGAACTGTGCGCTCGTCCTTTGTGCTCCACATGTTCTGCGTTTTCTGACCAGGATCCTTCATAGACAGTGATCACATCGTGATATCAACACGCTCCATTTACACAAGAGGCAGCAAGATTTGGAGACATGTAAGGTCACTGGTCGACTCGATAGTCTGAATTTTGCTCTACCATCAGTAGTAGGAGCCAAATCTATTACAGCGCGTCTTCCAACTTTTCCCACCCTACTTATTTAGTAGTTGTTTCCCACTGTCTACCCTGTGTTGAAATCTTTAGATGATATTTCTTCTCGTCTGAATTAGAATAACTTTATACTGCGGTAATATCAGTAGTATTCATTGCGCCATTCACTGGGACAGAAGGACGTAAAGTGAAGAGTGAAAGCCAATGAAAATATGGCGAGAGAGAAAGAAGAAAGTAATGAAGAAAGCGCGAAGTAATGTTAATGGCGTGCGCCTGCGCAGTAACGCCAGTTCCATTGCGTTGCAACAGCAGTTTGCAGCGTTGCGTTGGGCGGTTTGCGGCGTTGTGAATGCTGGAAACGCTGTTGAGGGTGTAGGGATCCCCGCCTACGCGCGACTCGTTGCCACAGAAGCGAAATCCATTTCACATTGGGACTGGCTATGCCTGGTCATTCAGCCTCATCGGCATCAGTTTACCTTGAAAGCTTAGGTTGATTCGATTACAGCGACTCCCTCTACAGGTATAATGGTGCAAAATTGCGTTTGTTGAACTTGTAACGGCAATTTTGCGAACGCCGCGTGTAATCGACGCCGGGAAGCGAATCATAACCGCCAGTACCACCAATGTCAAACTGCCTTGGTTGTCGCGTGGCCCCTTCCAGCTCTCCTGTTATTTTCCTCCTGAGCGTGCCGGAAGAAGCCCGCACTTTAGCGTTGATGGCGAATAGCTACTGAACCATCGGCGTAAGTGCATCTGTTTCGTTGACGTTGTCATTCAAAGAGTCTCAACCTCTGCGTTGATTAGTGATGAAATAACTGTTCCACAGTTTTTATAAATGCCAGTCTGGGCTGAGGTGGCTTGTAATCATTCCTCTCTGGTTCAATTCCGGAAGGTTCCTTATGTTCCAAAGGGTACCTTCTGCCCTGACAATATGATCTGCCTCTTGGTCTGCATCCTTTCTCATACTTAGTACTTCCATAGAGGATAGTCTTCTATTTGTATTGATTTTAAGATGAGGTCAGACCCTCCAAGTCAATCTCTCAGCATAATGGGGAGAGTCAGAAAGATCTCGTTGGCATTCTAGTGTATCTTGGTCATCCTAGAATGATACGCATAACCTTGAAAATGTTGTTGAAGATGAGATCTGGTACATATATACCTGTCAGGCCATAGTATTGATAACTAATCACTTGCACTAATCATATTAATCAAGGATTTTCCAAATAATATTAGACACTGAAATGGTTTATACAATAACGTCGAGTTAGAAAGGGTAAGAAAACTGTCACTGACTGAATTAAATCAATAACAAATATGATGGCTGAGAGTTATCAACTGGCATGCTGTTACTCCCGAAGTATTTTTGTATAGTTCTTCAACATAGAAAATGAACAAAGCATTTGAATACAGAATTAATAGTGCATTTTGAGATGTATACATAGAAGAATGGTTCCGTATTTGCGCACCTGATGTCTGATATTTATAACCCTGGATTTCATGGGAATTAAAAACAGTTAAAAGAAAGAAGTTCTAGAAAAACTAATGTGAAGAAAAAGTACTCTCCAAATAAGAATCAAACAAATAAAATATTTCGGATACATAGTAATTACAGAGCGAGGCATTGATTATAATTGAACATAACCTTTATTGAGATAGGTTGAAGGATGACAAGACTGACAAACGGAAAGATCAGACACAGTTGGAAGAAACAACTTAAAAAGTTGGACAATTTGCCAATTACTACAGTCTCTGCAGAGTGCTGAAAATGCATGTTGAGTCTTGTGCAGTGATCTTCTATGTGGAACGAACAACAGTTATTAATAACATAAAACAATACTCATACGATGTTTGTACATACATATATTATCAACAAAAATAAACCTAAAAATAGATATAAAAGTACATGAAGTACTACATCGTAAATTTACTTATATCTTGAATGGTAAATAACGCTGACAGAGATAGCGGATGTATAACATAAATTAAAGAAATTAAGAATAATAAGATATTACAATAATTATGAAAGTTGCACTGACATCCAAACAAATTGCAATATAAAAATGAGAATGATCAAAATCTTTATATATATCACTATATTAATGTATGTTTGAACATCAAACATGGACAATAGACTAAGCTAAGCAGTTGGTTAAGTTGGGTTAGAAAACAGAATCAGTGCATTTGAGAATGTAGATATAGGAAGAATAAAATGAGTTTCATGGACAGAAAAACAGACAAAATATAAACAAGTTTTAGAAAACTAAGCATCAGAGGAAACAATTATTAAGAAATAAAGATTGAACCAAATACAGTATTTTGGGCACATAAAGACGTGTGGCTTACCACATTGATGTGGAGACAGCACCTGATGATATTTCAACACCAAATACCTGACTTACGTGTGACATAAATATGCCTCTATTTGAACTACGTGTCCTCAGTGTGTAGTAAACAAGTGTCCCCCACGCCTGTCACTTGGGAACCGGGGACGATTCCACCCTCAGGGAGATTCTTTTTAAATTTAAAAAAAAGTATTTTTGAGTTCATTTCATATTGCTGGAGACTTTGTCAGCAAACCATGTGTGCCACATGATCGTTAAATCATCTGTACGTGAAGAACAGGTGAGTACTAAGTGCTCAAATTTCTTTCTCATTAGTCTCTCGACATTAGGACAAGGCCAACAGTACGCAAGTTCTATGTTGGTTACTATTCCTTCTTTGGATTCCAACGTAAATACTCTTGTCTAGCCTACATTTGATTTGCTTATTCTGCAATCAAGTTCCAAGGTCTTACCCACCACCATTTGGCCGGATCAACACACGGCATCTCTCTGAATTAAATTTCGGAGCTGGTCCTCTTTCTGTAACAGCCATCTGCAAGCACATATCCAGCGCGTTCATTCCATTACATCCTGTGAGCCCAGCACAAAAATGGAAAGCAGTTTTCCTTGGCCTAGACCTCTTCATAGAATCAGCCATTTTGACTCAGAGCTCAGTCCCGTAATCTTCATGAGGTACTCATTGGAGTCACTGCGAAAACAGCCACGCCAGACACAAGTCTCTATAACTCCAGCCAGACCATGTTCAGATTCATATCATGATCTTCATTGTGAAACTACTGGTAGGCTGTGAACCATCCCTTTAGTTACTATCGCAGTCTGGTGTAGAACTACTGGTGGCTTTGTGAACCATCGCTTTAGTTCTATCATAGTCTTCATTGTGAAACTACTGTTAAACTACTGTGAATGTCCTTTTAGTTATTAACCGCAATCTTCTCATTATTAAGAACTATTTGGTGACCTGTGAACCATCGCTTTAGTTCTTATCATGATCTTCATTGTACCATTCACTGGTAAGCGCAGCCAGTTCCATCGCTTTGAATTACTATCATGATCTTCATTGTGAAACTACTGGTAGGCACTGCGAAACCAACAATGTCTTCATTCTAACCTCCCTCTGACTTGACAGTCTTCTTCTGCTTTGATTAAGTTTCTTTTGACCAATTTTAATCACTCTATAGCGATATGTTTGATCTTTTCAAAGAATGTATACGTTGCCGTTGGTTTGGTGAGCCCTTAAACGCATGGGCTATCGCGTATTCTACACGGGCATCGATTCCAAGTAGACCTCATTAGTCATATCTTACGACATCGTGGCGGGTAACAGTGATTCTATTCTTTTACACCCAAATTTGTATGCCCCGGTAACCGCTCCCGGGCGTCTTGAGCAGTGAAAGCCCGCGGGCGCCGGACCGCTGACCGCCAATCTGTGGCAGATGCATATATCGTCAGTGAACCAGAGTTCTCAAGAAATTAACGCCACGGTATCTAGCCGCGGTCACGATCAACAAATAAACAGATACACAGGTGTGGAAGCTGCGAAAAACAAGTAGACAGGCACGGGACTCAGACCTTACCTAATTCCTTACGACGCAATCGCCTAGCCTATTTGAGCGTCCCTTGCATTACACAGCAATGAGCCATTCTCAAAAAATGACTCACGGGGGTATCTTACTCGAACGCTTGCTGGTACAGACACAGAAACAATCAGGTAGGGTTCGTTGTAGTGTTTGCATATTGATAATATACATATTTGTTACTATGTATACATGTGTGTATGTAATGTTGTCTCGTCCTAATATACAGGCACAACAAGCTCACCATATATGCCTGTGCCATTATCTTAAGCAATTCTGGTGTTCTGTGTCTCAAACTATACTAACAATCACAGAAAGAACACTCCCAGTCATTTTTTAGAATGGCTCATTGGTTTGTGTATCTATGGAGACGCTCGTATTGCTAGACCAAACGATTAGTATCATGGAGACTAGGTAAGTAGTTCAAATTGTCATTTGTCTATTTTGTTTTTTTCAAACTCTTAATACCTGTATCTGTTTATTTATTTGAAAGTCATATTCCACATTTACCATTGCTTCCTCTGGGGTTCTTGTGAACTCTTGTGCTCTTCCATGATCCACTGGGTTTTCTTGAATATATTTAATCAAGTCTGATATATACTGAAATACGTATGCACAAGTTCCTTTTTGCACCATAACTAGTAATTTTAAACCAAGCCTTTATTTGCCTAGAACTACTATTTATGTACATAGAGGAAAAAACATCAATTACAATAGAAGAATAATACAGAAAAACAATTTGTGTTGATTTGAAAAGAGTCCAGTTTAAGAAAGATGTATTTTTAACTGACGGTGAGACGTTTTGGATTGGTGTTCTTCAACACGTGTCGTCAAAGAGCTTGCCACCTTTGCTCTGGCGCATTTAATAACTCCAGGGTGATAATGCTGCTATCATTGAGATTGTTCTCTCTTGAATCATCAGTCCAAGGCAGCTGTAATGAGACACAGCTGCAGCTTCTTGAACAGTAGTAGAATAAGAATAGTTCTTCACTTTTACATGTTTGCAAGAAGGATTTTTAAGGATTTTACTGCATCCTAATATTATGAGAATGTATTTATTGATTAAAATTAACATGGTGCTGGTTTCAGTGGTGCCTCAGTTTGCCTTCAGTGGTGAGTTTTAGTAGTGCTGGTTTCAGTGGTGCTGGGTTTCAGTGGTGGGGTTTCAGTAGTGAGGTTTCAGTGGTAGGATAGTGATGCCTTGATTTTGGAGCTTAAGAAATTGTCCAAGGAAGTGTCATCTATTTTGAATATATTGCTAAATGATCGTGGACATGATCCTTTAGGACCAGAGTAAGTCTAACTTTAGTATGTGGATACATAACGAAGTGAATACTCTTACAAATACAACAGCAGGAAAGGAGAGAGACAATTATGTGTGGAAACACAGTACTATACTATTATATACCAAATAAATATCAATATAGTGTATCAGTACCATAATACAGTAAATACTGCTTTTCCTAATACAGTAACTTGAAGGAACAATTGTATGAAAAAACATAGGGTACCCTAACTTCTTCTCCCACTGCAAATAAATCTTGCGGATTGTTTGTACTGTAATTTTTTAAAAGCCACCGAAAACGAAAGAGGTTTTCAACTTTAAAAACCCTAAGCCTGGAAATGGAATAAACCATGCGGGCCTGTTTCGACCTTTGGAAATTACTGGACACAATCCGAAACACGCCTACAGGGATACCAGAGGATTTTGCCAGAACTCGTTGTTCCAGAGACTTTGCGGTCGGCTGGCGAGACAAAAGTACCTATAGTCTATCTATTTATTCTCTAATCAGGGACTGCCTAGAGTAGTTATTAGTAGCTTATAGCTGTAGAGACGCCTGCGGCCTCGAGATTTCGAACCTACTGTCCGGCATTCCATTCAGGTCCACCAGGTGTTCTTCTCAGGGACGATAACAGCCCAGAGTGCCTCTGAAGTCGGAGAAGAAATCTGCCTGTATGGCGAGGGAATACTAATTACAGAGTACATTGAGCACTGGCTGCCAGTGTAAGAAGTAATTTACAAATGTCTTTTCTGCTGCCATTTGTAAGAGTGGAAAAACAGTTTTTCACATAAGAAATCGGTTTTCAGATGGAAACTTCGTCTTCAGGATAAATAATGGACTAAAAAGAAGAAAAAAAAGAAAAAAAAAAATTTCTCTAATCCTGTTTTGCCTTTCAGCGTCAGGTTGAAAGGAACACCTAGAACAATACTCTCTATACTACATTGTCTTTCTTTCTCTTCTCCAATCCTGGTTGCCTCACAACTTCAAGGTAAGTAAGTTTTCTAACTACAGCTTTTATTATTGCTTCATAAATAGTCTTGTGGCCTCTGTTATCTGAGGTTACACCTTTTTGCAGATGACCAGCCTTTTGCTGTGTATCCACTGTATCAGACAGCACGGCCCTCTCTGTGGGTGCAGGTTCAATTCCGCGGGCTGTAAGAAGAGCCACAGGTTCACCAGATTTGCAGTGTTCGTGAGAAGAGAAAAGAAGAAGCAGCTAAGCCAGAAGAATTACAATGTCCATATTACTGAGACGAAAACCCCATTAAGTGCTTCTGGATCAGGGAAGCTAAAAGTAGGAACAACATTGCTCTCTGCTTGGTATACTGCCTGTTGGTAAAATCTGCTTATATTGTGAACCATTTAATTTGTTGCTCTTGATAAAGTACAATTGCTGATGTTGTACCCTTTTTACAGTGTCTTATAAGCGGTCTCGCCTTATTGCCTCCCAAGTTCTTGTGGGTGCCCATATCTAAGTATTCGTTTCTTCATCTTTTTAATGTCAGTGTCAGGTTTGGCACTGATAGCATAAGTATAAGGGAGAAATATTGTGTTGAACAATTCTCTTTTTGTATTCCATAGTGACCTGTTGCATTTTAAAATTGAGCCATTTGTCCTAAGTGTTTGATTTGCTTTATTTGCATCTATAGTGATTTCTTCCGTTATTCTTCCGTTTGCTGAAAGATGCTCCCTAAGTATATGATCTTTAACATTTTATTAGGTGTTCTTCGATGATAGAGGTTGATGGATGTTTTCTCTCTAGTAGATATCATTACTTCAGTTGTGTGATGCTGTATTTCCTCATATTGTAGTAGATTTGCATGCTAGCACAGAGTCTGTTAATAAGTTTGTAGCTGTTCCTCTGTTGATGCACGATTGCTTGAAAATCGTCTGCAAAAGAAATTCGTTAAGTGACTATAATGTTGTTTCCCTTCACTAGTGTTAGCAGTTTACAGATTTGATCTATATATGTGATGAACAACAGCCCAGTGATAATCTGCATCATTATTTACTCTGACCCAACACCTTGTTTTCTGTGGAACTGTGTTTATTCTATTTCTTGCACTGGCTGTTTATATAGATATATCTTATAGGTTAATTGGAGTGAATGCCCATCTATGATGTCAGTATGAAATGGCTGTTTTTCTCCTGAAGCTTTTTTGGCCTTTTCCGGCCAGTGGTGGCTTATTTTCTAAATTTTGAATTGCAGCCACAACTGGTTCTCCCATAACCTGTTATGAACCTGTCCTGTTAGTATCGTTTGCAATGATACTTTGATGCCAG